>VMDO01003171.1:97189-149446 GCA_007922755.1 Pedetes capensis
AGAGTATTGAAAAGCAAAGATGTCACATTGAAGACGAAGGTGCGTCTGACTCATGCCATGGTATTTTCAGTGGCATCATGTGGTTGTGAAAGCTGGACATTGAACAAGAGAGACAGAAAAAGAATTGATGCTTTTGAATTGTGGTGCTGGAGACGTCTATTGAATATACCATGGACTGCCAAAAGAACCAACAAATCTGCCCTACAAGAAGTGCAACCAGAGTGCTCCTTGGAAGCAAGAATGGCCAAACTGCGTCTCACATATTTCAGACATGTAGTCAGGAGAGATCAATCCCTGGAGAAGGACATCATGTTTGGGAGAGTGGCAGGTCAACGCAAAAGAGGAAAACCCTCCACTAGATGTATTGACACAGTGTCTGCAACAATGGGCTTAAACATAAATAAGATCGTTTGCCTGGCACAGAATCGGGAAGTGTTTCAATCTGCTGTACATAGGGTCGCTATGAGTCAGACTCATGACACCTAACAACAACAACAACAAATGTACAGGTATCTGGATGGACATATGTTTCTACTTCTCTAAGACTAGAATTGCTGGGCCATAGTAATGTACTGGTAAACATTTAATAATTAACTCTCCTCCTCCTCCCCCAAAGTCCCTTATTTTCAGTATTTGCTAATTTCTATAGCACAAACAGGGCTGGGATTTAGCTCAGTTTGTAGACCCCTGTTCTGCAGTATCTGAGGACCCGAGTTCAATTCCCAGCACTGCCAAAAGGGGAGAAGGACATGGCAGTTCACTCCAGAGGCAATCTTGAAACAACCAGCCATTGAAAATTCTATAAGGGTCACCATGAATCGGACACAACTCGACAGCACCTACCAACAACCAACCAACATGGTACAAACAGGGCTAGGGTTTATCAACTGGTAGAGTGCTGCTCTGCACTCTCTGAGGACCCAAGTTTGATCCCCAGCACTGAAAAAATGGAAGAAAGGAGAGACAATCCACAACAACATAGTATAAAGATTCCCACCCTACCTTAATCAAGTTTCCAAAGTAGTCTCACTGAATATGGAATGAGGAAGATATATACATATATATGTGTGTGTGTATATGTATATATATATATATATATATATATATATATATATATATATTTTATATATATATGTGTGTATACATATAATATGTGTGTGTGTGTATATATATATATATATATATATATATATATATAATTGGCTGTCATGAGCCAGCAAGGGCTATGACACAGTATTAGTCACACGGCAAGAGTATAATTTATTTTTTAAGAGACTGTCTGTTTGTCAAAGAGGCTTTGGAATTTTGTACTCCCACCTGCAATAATCGAGAATTCCAGTTATTCCCCATTCTAGCCAGCATCTCACATTGTTCAGGAAATTTTCTCATTTATTTTATATATTCTGTTCAGAATATAATATTATTATGATTTTGCATTTCCCTAGTGACTATAATGATATTGAATGCCTTTTCTTGTCCTATTTGCTCTTTTAAAAAAATTAAATTTTGTTGAAGTATCTGTTCAAATCTTTGGTTATTTTGTTCTCTAATTACTGCATTATGAGAACTTTTTAATATATTCTGGATGCATGCTCTTGATCAGATATTTCATTGTAATTATTTTCTCCTCCTGTTTTGTCTTTTCATTTAAATAACAGTATGTCTTAGAAAGTATAATTTTCTAGTACCAAAAAATATCTAAAAAATCAAATTTATCTTTATTGGTTTGTGTTTTTTATCCTAAAAAAAACTTTGCCTAACCCAAGATTCAAATATTTCATCGTATAGTTTCTTCTAAAATTCAGATATTCAATGCAATGACCACCAGTTACATATAATAACTTAAGTTTGAATTAGTTAAAATTAAATATAATTAAAACTTCCATTTCTCAGAAATAATAACAGCATTTTAATCAATGAATAGACTTATTGACTAGTAGCAGCTATGAAACATTTCCATCACTGTTCAGTGTTCCATTTGGGCAAGTTTCCTAGAAGTTTTATAATTTTAGGTTTTTATATTTAGTCTTTGATATATTGAAAGTTAATCTTTGAGATCAGGCATAGTGGCAAATGCCTGTAATCCCAGTGACTCAGGAGACAGAGCCAGCAGGATTCCAACTTCAAGGCCAGAGGCAGCCTGAATAATTTAGCTATACCTTGTCTCAAGATAAAAATAAAAAAAGGCACCTGGGGTGTAGCTCATCGTAGAGCACTTGTAAACTATGCACAATTCCCTGGATTCAGCCAACCAGTACTGCTAAATAAATAAGTAAGTAAGTAAATAAATAAATAAATAAATAAATAAAGTAACTTAATCTTTGCATATGATATCAGGTAAGGGTACAGATTTGCTTGTTTTACATATGAATTTCAAATTGTTCAGGCAACATTTTAAAATCTAGTTTATTTAGATCACTATGTACTTTTTGTATCTGAAAGTTAGACACAAGAACTTTCTTTTGGCATTTTTTAATTCCCTTCCAAAAAGGCATACCTGAGAATAAAAGATCATATATCAAAACCTGTAGCTGAATTAGGTCCACTATGTTTTTCACATAACAACTGCATTATCAATTGCACTTTATCTCTCAAGCCACTTGTTCCAGACATACTGTCCACTAGACCTTAGGAAATTCATCTCCAAGTACCAAGTAGATTACACCTTGCTTACATAGAGAGGCAGCTGAAATTCAAGAGAAAGTAAACTTCCTACAAAGAAACTATCAAACTATATAATCAAGATAGGAATATATTACTTTACTCCGCCTTAATGTATAGAAATAGGCCTCTGAAAATGGAACTCTATGAGTAGGAAAAAGGTATGAATATGTTCTGGGTTTTTCATGTTAAATAACTTTACTTAATAGGAAAAATATATTTTCATATGTACTTTGATATTTAATCTTGCCTGTCTTAATTCTCTTATAGACCAAAAAGTAAACACTCAAATCTACATTTTATCATAAAACCAACTATGGTTTGTGTAGCCTTCTATTTCCTTCTCTATCTTTAGTAAATTTTGATAAGTTCTTTTCTTTTTTATTTATTTATTTATTTTTGGTTTGCTTAAACAGCAACTGCAGGATTGAGATAAATGTTGATCTTTCTCAAATCAATTCAGGTGGCAATAAAATAAAATTTATTTATTTGACTGGTTGAAGATTTTAAAACCCCAAAATTGTTTCTACATGACTATATTTTTTTGACATTTGGAAAGGCTCAAATATTCAGGGACTGGAAGGTATTATTAGAATGTGTGTCAAACAACATTTCTGTCTGGACAAATTATTTAAAGCATGGGTCATCAAACTTTTCTTTTAAAGGGACTAGATAAAAATTGTTCCTGTTTTTGCATGCCTATGTTCTCTATCACTACTGCTCAACTGTACTATTGCATCACAAAAGCAGACACAAGCAATATGTAAACAAATGAGCTTGACCCTCTTCTTTGTTTATACAAATCAGCAATGGGCCAGATTTGACTCCAAGCTACAGTTTGATAACCAATTCAGACCTATAGTTCTTCACTCCTACTCCTTCCCAAATAAGAGAAAATTCATTTGAATGCAACTTGTGTAAAAATAAATAAAACTTAAAGATAATTCATTTTGCTTAAAGGTGACTTTAGGAAATCCAGAAATATATTTTCCACCATAACATACAAGTAATAATTTTTTCTATTAACACACTTTATAATTTTTACTTATATTTTCATTTTAAAATGTCTGTATTTTGCATTAATTTGAAAAGATAATGAAGACTTGATTGAAAATGTAAAAATTTGTAAAGACTTGCCCTTGGAATGGTTTAATCTCGGTTTATTACTTCAGTAGTTAGGTAAATAAACACACGAGACACATTTCAATCTGAAATATTGGCAACTCCCCAAGCTTCTTAATGACCAGAAGAGGAGTCTGGTATAAAGTGGCCAATGAGTCCAAAATGACACAATTATGATAATAAGGGCAATAAAGATTAATTATTATACACAAGATGGTCTAACATGAGACTTTAATTTCCTGTAGTGCACAGGAAACACTTGAAGGATAAGTCAATAAACAAGGCTGACAAAAGATAAATGCACATATGGTGGGAATCTAAGCCAGTGAGAAGGAACTACCCTGAGTTCAAATCCTGACCCTGCCTGTCACTTATTAATTTTGGGACTTGCAAAAATCCCTTATGCTGTCTGTACCTCAGCTTTTATCATTTGTAGACTAGAATAGTAAAAGTACCTACTTCATAGGTTTTATGAGGATTGAATGATATGTAAAATGCTCAGAATACAGCCTACCACATAATAAATAAGCAGTGAATATTAGCTACTGGTAGTTTATTATTCTTATTATTATTTGATGATAATGATTAGAGTATTGAAGCTTCTAGCTTAGTAGATTCAGGGAAATCCAATACTCTCCCAGACTTTCTAATTCACCACCAATGACTGGCTAGCAGGATGAATGTGTAGAAAGACGTTAATTGCTATTCATAGATAATATGTTGTTGTTGTTGTTAGGTGCCGTCGAGTCGGTATCCGACTCATAGCGACCCTCACAGGGTTTTCAATGGCTGACTGTTTCAGGATTGCATTGGGAGTGGATCGCCAGGCCCTTCTCCCATTTTTGTGGTGCTAGGAATTGAACTCGGGGCCTCAGAGACTGCAGCGCAGCGCTCTACCCACTGAGCTAAATCCCAGCCCATAGATAATATGGATGCATTAACACTCTCTCCACCCCTAGGAATTCTTCACATTTCAATACAAATTCAATGTCTAAACTAGAGGACTGAATCATTAAGATTGGAATGACCATGACATATGGTTAATAAATATATTTGAAAATAAGGAAACACTACTCAAATATGTTAGGCCAGGCCTTCCAGCAGCTATTTCTCCTGCTCTTCCTCCTAAAGGGTGGGCATTAACAGATGTGAACAAGATTGTCCCAATATTTGAAGCAAGAGTACAAACAGAGACACCACCCACTCAGCCCATATCCCACCTCTCCATCCTTAATCCAGGGCACCAGTTTGGACGGTGGGGAGCTGAGCACATGATTTTGAGGGCTCATGGCACTCACTTCTACCCTAGTAATGCTTACCTCCAGGTAACTCCATGTATTCACACTCCTAGCTTACTTCTCTGACCTTGAGAGGATGACCATGGGGAAGAGAGAAACTGCAAACAGGTTCAAGGCCACTTGTGCTGAGAATGCTAGTGTCTCCAGTGTCCAGAATATAATGTGAAGTTCCAGTGATTCAGAGTGGGGGAAAAAAGGATGGGAACCTGTTTTTCATGCATATTATTAGTTACTGACATTAAAACTTCTATCTGATTCTTCTATTAATTACAGTAGTGTAGAACTCCTGCTATAAACGAAATAGAATGGTTGGACAGAAATCTACAGGGTTTTGTGAAATTATAGTATCAGCTACCTAAAACACAGATAATTAAATGGTATTAAAACTTTTAAATCCCAAGCCCATGGTACTTAAAGAATTAGAAGTTGTTTTAAAACTTGCATCATAGGAATGTTTACAGGATCCTAGCTTTTTAAGAGATGCATCAGCCTTCTAGCTCCGGGCAACCCTGCGGTTTTACCTACAGTGAATTAGCATGTGGAGGAGGAAAGGAAGGATTTCCATGGAATCTAAGGGCAGGATATAATTTACAGAACTGAAACGTCAAAATGTTACCAGCTATTCTAACATTTCTATCTTTATTCTTGTTTCTTTCTTTCTTCCTTTTTTTTTTTAAGTCTGTAACATTTTTTGTCTTTGGTAAGACACTTGATTTTAAAATTGATCTGACTCAACCATCTCAAAGATTCTCTGGCAAGTCTCCTTATCTAGAAACATATACTTTAAGAACTGTGTGAATTTGCATCTATAGACAGATGCTTAGGGAGTAACTGGCCACACAAGCATCAGGAGTCATCCAGAGCTGAAGAAACTACCTCTTAGGTATTAGGGGAAGTTGCCACTGTAGTCTTTGAAGAGAGTATAATGATAGGCATCTACGATGATGTGCCTGAAATTCCCAAGAGCAACCATCCCCACAGAACTTAGAAGTAACAGCAGTTCTCAGATGTATTTCTCAGCTATCTCACAGGACCTGGGAAGTGCTGCTTCTTATGTCTGCTCGTACTCTCCTTTCCTTCCAATTCAAAACACAGAAGCTATTCCACTGGGTAACTTGACTTGGCATTCCAGGCCCTTGAGATACCAGCTCCCTTGAGTGCCTGGTTTCTCTTCTTTCCCATAGCCAAAATAGGGGTTATTAATTTCCGATGCCTAGTATGGATGAGCAGGTATCCAAATACATGGTTGTTGTTGTTGTTGTTATTATTGTTAGGTACCATCAAGTCGGTATCTGACTCATAGTGACCCTATGTACAACAAGCGAAACACAATTGTCAGTGCTTCTCTGCTATTCATAGGGTTTTCAATGGCGGATTGGTTTTGGGGGTGGGTTGCTGGGTCCGTCTCCCAAGCCTACAGCACCTGGTGTTCCCAGGCGGTCTGCCATACAGATACTAACCAAGCCTGACCCTGCTTAGCTTCCGAGATCTAACAGGATCGATGGCACAGCGGTACGGCTGCAGGCTTTCACAAGCAGTATCAGACACTAAGTGGGGACTGGAATTTAGTAAACAAAAGATCCATCTGGCAACCCTGAAGTCCTGTGTGAAGCCAAGATTCTATTTTTGTGTATCCATAGCCCTTGGCATCTCTATTATTGCACTTATGACTTTCTTTTGAAATAATTCACACAAGTGTCTTCTCTCCCCTTTCTCCTACAAGGCAGATATCCCATAGTATGACTAGCTCATGCATTGCATATAACCAACAACCAATGAATATTTAATAAAGAGATAACCTAGTGAAGAAGATCACAGGCAGACTCCTATGTCCTTATACCTTTATTTTTACTCTTTCCCTTTTGCCTTTAGAAACTGAAACTCAGGAAGATCCTGTGGTTTATCCCAAATCACAAGCTGGGAAGGAGTACAGCAGAGTTTAAAATTCTGCTTTGCTTAAGAAAACATCATTTAGATACAGGTAGAAACATTAAAAAAAACTAGCCACACTTGAAAATGTCTGGAGTTTGGAAGCTGCACTTTCATTTCTATTTTCTACTCGATGAACTCTATTATTGACTTTCATCAGGATCGTGTTCCAATGTCGAATCCACTTCCAAGTTTCACTTGAAAGCAACACTATAATTCTGTGCAATGAGAACGCAACCAATTTTTTGTAGCCAATGGTAATTCCAGGTACTGATGGGCCAGCATGAGCTGGTCACTAGGAGCATCTGAGGGATAATTTCTCATTTTACACATAAGAAAACTGAGGCTTTGGAGGGATAGCCTGCCAATATGCTCATGCCTAGCAAGTGGGGAAGTAGGATCTAAACAATAAAGGCTATAATCTGGATCATCATGCTTTGGAGATTTGCTTTCTGAGAGCTTCCATCTTACATTTTTAGCCCCTTCTCTGGGAGACACTGGTCCAATACTGTAAGTACTGTATTTGTCCATGTTTCCCCAATATTCCTACCATCATGGCCCTTACCATACTTTATTGCACATACGTTCATTCAACAAATCTTTATAGAGTACTTATTAAGTGCTAGGCAATGGGTACAGCAGTGAAAAAGACAGGCAAAATATCCTGTCTTGTCCCTCTCCTAGATAGTTAGCTGCATGCAGGCAGGTAAGCATGTTTATCTTTCTCCCTTCCAAATTACTGAATGAATGAGACAATTAAGTTTATATGTATTCAAAGCCTTCAATAACTGCTCTGAGACAAGAGAATAAAAACCCACATTATAAGGAAACATTTTATCCAAAGCTCATAGCAGGATAGCAGAGAAATGTCTAGTGTTATTGGGCCATGTGGTAAACAGGAATAAAAACAAATAGAGAAGGTAAACAAGCAGAGACAGTAATTACTTCATTTACTCTAACATAAGTAGAAACTAATTGCTCTTCAACCTGAACATAATTGTTGTGGCCTTGAGGCTGAAAGGTGCTCATTTAAAATAAGGGTTATTATAGGGGGAAAAAAGTGTCTTGTATAAAACCCAATGTTAATGAAGCTGAGATTCTGTAATTATAATCACCAGATACCCAACCTGGGGTTACAGTTCCTGTTGCTTGTGGGTCAAGTGATCATTTCTCTTATGATAGGCTCATAGTAACACAGGGATGGAAAATGCATCTATAGTGACAAAAGACACAATTCTTTTACTTTAATAAGAATAGTCCCTGAGTGCTGGGTACCATAGTCTCAGAGACTTGGGAGCCCGACGCAGGAGGATCTTGAGTTTGAGGCCAGAGGTGGGCTGCACAATTTAGCAAGGCCCTGTCTCAAGAAAGAAGAAAAGGAAAGGAAAGGAAAGGAAAGGAAAGGAAAGAAAAGAAAAGAAAAGAAAAGAAAAGAGAGGGAGGGAAGGAAGGTAGGAGGAGGGAAGAAGGGAGGAAGGGAGGGAGAGAGGGAGAGAAAAGGGGCTGGGGTGCAGCTCAGTGGTAGAGTGCTTGTCTAGCATGAGCGAGTCCTTGGGTTCAATCACTCCCATACAGACAGAGAGAGAGAGAGAGAGAGAGAGAGAGAAAATGATCCCTGAGCATCTGTTATTAAATCCTCCAGTTCTCCAGAGCACTGTATAGACAGAAAGAAACATTTAGTGAAAGAAGTATTCACTAAATTCCCCAGATACCGTTTTACTTGCTGAGGGTGCCCTGGAGGTACACACCTGCTAGATGGTAATCAGATGTTTTCAAAATCTCTCCAATCCATCTGATTGCTCTCTACCATTATCTGTAAGACTAACTTTCACAAATGCTCCCTCCTAAGCCACACAAAAGTACTTTGTGATTTCAGCTCTCTTAAGGTGCGGGGCATGTGTGTATTTGTGTGTGTTTTATATATCACCTAGACATACTTCATGTTAATGATGACATCTTTTTTGTAGGGCATTAAGCCTCACTATAACACGAGTTAACTTAGCCTTGAATTTAAAAGTTGAGACTTTTTTTTTTCCAAATTCCTGCTCTGCTTAAATTATAAACTGTCTGACCTTGGAGAAGTTATACAATCCCTCTGAGCATCAGTTTCCCCAGCTGGAAAATGTAATAATGCTCCTTCCTTACAGAATTGTGAAAAGACCAAAATAAGATAATGTATTCAAAAGCATTTTTAGTAAAAGAAATTCTCTGAAATCACCTCTACTATTTTGACAAGTTGTTTAACCTCTCTGAGCCAAGTTTCCCAATCTGTAAAATGAGGATACAAACAGTATCTAATTCATAGGTGATTTTGCCAAGATCAAATTAATTAACACATGGAAAGTGCCTGACATAGTATTTGAGACATAGTAAGTGCTACCTATTATTGTTATTGCTGTGATTACTGCTGTCCTCATCAGCTTTAGCCATACATAATCTGGTCAAGGTCAGGGACTGTGCATTAAAACATTTTCTCAGCCCAAGTCTTGGGAAGCTAAAAGTTCCTTAATATTTGCAAATGGCTGTTAAGGGAATTTTGGGATACAATCTCTACAAAACAAAGACATACCACCATGAAAAGGTGGTCCTGATTTTAAACAATGAAACATTAAACCCCTATTATTTATTTTTAAAATGCCCCAGGACTAACATACAAAACTTTTCATGTCCATTGGGTTTGAACAGGAACAGGCAAAAGTATTGCAAGAATATTTCTGAATACAACTTTCAAATTAATTTTTAAAAACCTGCTTTCAATGGAAAGACCATTTAAAAGAAACTTGGGCATATTTTTCCACTTGAACTGATATCAAGGTGGAGGAAGTCCATATCATAGGATGTGAGAAACCAGAGAATTTGTCAGCAGTGGACTTCAGAACCTAAGGCCAGAGTAAGAGAGCCCAGGGAGCTACAAACACACTTTGGAAAATAGCCAATCAGATTCCTATGGCTTGAAGAAAAACAACCAGAATGCGAGTTGCCTGAGGCCAAGGCACCAAAGGGCCTCTGAGAGGGTCACAGCCAATTTCCTGTGATAAGTGGCCTTGTCCAGTCTGCTGTAAGAGTAATTCTCTGGTACTACCAATAGTTATACTAGAAGATGACTCCTCGTTAAGCCAGAGAAAAATGACCAGTGGGAGCTAAAGCAACTTCTAATTATGGGTGAGGGCCAAGTCTGAATTCAGTTTTCTTTTATCCCTCTTTTCTGATTTCTCAAATCATCTTGAGGAACTGAAACAGGAAGGATATTAACATTCACTGAGTACCTGTGATATGCCAGGAAAAACAGTTGAGGGTAGGTAATTTTATCTCCATTTTACAGATGAGAATGGTGAAGCTCTGAGGGGTTAAATAACTTGCCAAATGTAACATATCTGATAACTAGCAGAGCCAGAATTGGAGGAGTTGATCTTTGTCCTTCCCTTCGTCCACAAGAACTGGAATGTGCCTCTCCCATATTGTAGCCTCAACACATAACTGACACTTTCTAGGTGCTCTTCAATAAAAATGAAATCAATCTACTTTTTCACTTACTTTACCTGACTTTATTTTTGTTATCTGCCATGAAATGGATATAGGGAAGTCTGATGTTTTTATTCATTCATCCAAAAAAGTTATGAATTGCAACTTTATTCCAGGCATTAGATATACACCAGTGAAAAAAAGAGACGTAGAGCCCTACCCTTGTGGACCTTAGATTCTAATGGATGAAATGAGAAGATAAGTAATAAATGCAATACATAAACTATTTAAGATATCAGAGAAAGATTCATTTGCTCAAAGGAGATAAATAATTTAAACGTTCACAAACTCATCAAAGTTGGATGGAATTCATTTTCATAGGTACAGTATTTTTAAAAATACTAAACTGATGTCTTTTTCATTCATCCTCAATCACAATACCCTAGAGCTCTCCATCCTAATGGGGTTAAATGCCTCAGAGTAAGGGCATCATCTAAAAGAGCAGAAGTCTTATTCCATGCTGTCAAATTAGATTTATTTTTGAGTCTATAACAAGACAATAGTTCTGACAGTCAGTCATTGTCAAAAGAGGGAGAAAGATAACAAATTCCAAAACCCACGTATAGCTTCCAATATCAAAAGTCCTAGTGAGCATGTGCATGGGGCTTTTTCTATATACCATAAGTAGAGAAAACTCAGGATAGAACATTAGCTCCCACTCTAAAGCAGAATAGAGAATGTTTCCAGGGAGGTCAGAAACTTGGGTTCTCATTTTTTACAAACACTTTTCCACCTCTGGGGGCTAATCTTCAAGGGGAGTAGTAAAAACATAAGACATAGTGATGTTGGATGCTATAAAGAGCTTTCTGTCTATAACTCTGGAATACCACTAATAGCAATGTATACCCTTCTGACAGAGGAAAGCTGAAGAAGAATATAAATAGCCTTATGGTAGAGTTAGATAGAAGGTGACTCTATCATACTGTTTTGTATCCCCAGATCCCAATACAATGCTTCCTGGATTGCTCACACTGTGGGAAATATCTGAAAGTTTTCTATATTTCTTGAGCACAGCAAATGGCAGCTGCCAGGCAAAAAGGTCCTGGCATAGGTATGCTATAATAATTTTCAAAGTCTTTCTTATAGCCAAAGTAATGGGGGTGGAGATCAGTTCAACATCATCATGGCAGAGACTCAAGAGGAGCTACATGAAGACAAGGATATAAGGAACTGGAAAGGAAAGCCAGTGTGGACAAAAGAGTAGTTTCATCAGTTGTGAATTTGAGAAACACAAAAAGATGCTCAGAGACCAACTGAGCAAAATAATCTCAGTGTAGGCTAACAGGAGTCCAGGGGTCATCCCAGCTTTTCTTCCTTCATCATCATGAATACACAAAAGCTTTTTCTCTTTATCTAACACTACCTTGGATTTTGAGGAAAGACAGGAAAAACTTCTGAGAACAAATAAACATACACGAAAGTGGACTTCACCATTAAAGCAAATAACTGCCAAACAACACAACTATATCAATCAAAGTTATTCTTTAAAATAGATTGAAAAATAGGAGCAATCATTCAAGAAGACATAATGACTGTAAATATTTTTGTACCAAACATTGGCACACCTAATTCCATAAAATGAATGTTACCGACCATAAAAGAATAGGCACACATACAATAATAATAATGAGTGACTTCAATACCCTATTCTCATCAATACACAGATCATGCAAACAAAAAAATAACAGAGAAATCTTGGAAGCCAACTACACCGTAGACCAACTGGACTTAACAGACATCTACAGAATATTTGCCTGCAGCCATAGCACTGTGGCCTCTCATCCTGTGAGATCTCAGAAGCTAAGCAGGGTTGGGCCTAGTTAGTGCGTGGATGGGAGACCACCTGGGAACACCAGGTCCTATAGGCTTAGGAGAAGGACCTGGCAATTCACTCCCCCCCCCCCAAAAAAAAAAACAAAAACAAAAAAACATCAGCCATTGAAAGCACCATGAATAGCAGGGAAGCACTGACAATAGTGTTTCATCTGTTGTACATAGGGTCACTATGAGTTAGATACCGACTTGATGGCACCTAACAACAACATATTTCAACCAACATATGAAGAATACATTTTTTACAGTACTACATGGAACTTTTTCTAAAACACACATGTTAGCTTGCAAAACTAGCCTTAACAAATACAAAAAATTGAAATTATTCCTTGTATCTTAAGTCCCAATGGAATAAGCCTAGAAATCAATAACAAGAAAAATTACAAAAATGCTACTAATACATGGTAATTGAACACACTTTTGAACTGTCAATGGGTCATTGAAGAAATCAGGGAATTTAAAAATGCCTAGATGCAAATTAAATTGAAAACACAACCTACCAGAACCTGTGGGATACAGCAAAGGCAGTTCTATAAGGGAAATTCATAGCTATGAGTGCTTGCATTAAGAAATCAGAGAAAATTCAAATAAAAAATTTAATGATACACTTTAAGGTATTAGAAAAATAACAAGCCAAAACAAAAGCTGGTAAACAAATAGAAATAATAAAGATCAAGGCAGACATCAATGAAATGGGGACTACAAGGACAATACAATGAATCAATGAAACTAAGTGCTGGTTCTTTGTAAAGGTAAACAACATTGGAAAACTCTCAGCCAAACTAACCAAAAGGAAGAGAAAGAAGATCCAAATTAATGAAATTAGAGATGAAAGAAGGGTCATTACAACAGATCCCAATGAAAGAGATGATATGAGGGATTACTTTAAGAATTTTTAATCACCAAAAATCAAAAATACAGAAGAAATGGATAAATTCCTTAACACATGTGATCTACCAAAATTAAATCTAGTAGGATATAAATATTTAAATACATTTGTAACAAGTAAGAAGATTGAGGCAGCAATAAAGAACCTCCCAACAAAGAAAAGCCCAAGTCCTGATGGGCTTCTACCCAAATTCTACCAAATTTTAAAAAAGAATGAAAACCTATCCTCTTCAAATAATTTCTGTAAACTACAAGAAAGGGAAGGAATACTCTGAAACTCATTCTATGAAACCAGTATCATCCTGATAACAAATACAGATAAGGACACAACAAAAAAAGAAAACTATACAACAATTTCTCTGATGAACGCAAAAATCCTCAATGAAATACTTACAAGACAAATACAGCAACACATAAAAAAGATCATACACCATAATCAAGTGGGTTTCATTCCACAGATGCAAGGCTGGTTCAACATATGCAATTCAATAAATATAATACCACTCATCAATAGACTTAGAGGTAGACATCACATGATCATCTCAATAGAAGGAGAAAAAGCCTTTGACAAAGTTCATCATTTCTTCATCATAAAAGTCCTGATGACACTGAGAATAGAATGAACATATCTCAACATCATAAAGGTTATATAAGAAAAATCTATAACCATTATACTAAATGGGGAAAAACGGAAGGTATTCCCCCTAAAATCAGGACCAAGACAAGGGTGTCCACTCTCTCCAGTCTTATTCAATATTGTGACTGAAGTTTTAACTAGAGCAATAAAAGAAGAGAAAGAAATAAAAAGGATAGAAGTAGAGAGTAAAGAAGTCAAATTATCCACTTTTTTCAGATAGCATCATTCTATACTAAAAAGACCCTAAAGACTCCACCACAAAACTCTTAAATCTCATAAGTCCCTTTAGCGAAGTAGCAGGAGAAAAAAAATCAATATTCAAAATTAGAAGCATTCTGATATACTAAAAGTAAACATGATGAGAAAGAAATCAAACAACAATCCCATTCACAATAACCTCAAAAAAATCTAGGAACAAATCTAACCAAGGAACCCAACAACCTCTACAATACAAATTTTAAAACACTAAGTAACAAAATGGAAGAAAACATTAGAAGATAGAAAGACCCTCTCCCTTGCTCTTGGATCAGAAGAATTAATATTGTGAAAATGGCTATACTACCAAAAGTGGTCTAAAGATTCAATGTAATCCCCATCAAAATTCCAATGATATGAGGCAGGTGCAGTGTTGAATGCCTGTAATCCTAGTGACTCAGGAGGTGGAGGCAGGAGGATCATGAGTACAAGGCCAGAGGCAGTGTGAGTAATTTAGCAAGGCCCTGACTAAAAATAAAAAAATGAAAAATGGGCTGGGAATGTATCCCAGTGGTAGAGCACTTGCAAAGTATGCACATGGACTGAGTTAAACCTCAAAGTACTGCAAAAAAAAAAAAATTCTAATGATATATTTCATTGAGATAGAAAAAACAATCCTAAGATTTGAATGGAAGCACAAAAGACCCTGAATAGCCAAAGCAATCCTAAGCAGAAAGAACAATATAGGAGTCATCACAATAACTGACATCAAATTGTATTAAAGGGCCACAGTAACAACAACAACAAAAAAACAGCTTGGCACTGGCACAAAACAGGCATGAAGATCAATGAAATAGGAGACTCAGAAATAAACCCAAGTAGCTAAGCCACTAGATCTCTAATAAAGGTGCCAAAATCATACATTAAAGAAAAAACAGTCTCTTCAAAAAATGGTGCTGAGAAAACTGGATAACCACATGTAAAAGAATGAACATGGATCCCTATCGCTTACCCTTTACAAAAATCAATTCAAAATGGATTGAGGATCTTAATATAAAACTATAAGCTTTGAAATGACTGGAAGAAAATATAGGAAACACACTTCAACACATACATATAGGCAAGTACTTTCTTAAAAGGACACCAATAGCCGAAGAACTAGTACCAAGAATTGATAAATGGTATTAAATAAAATTTAAAAGTTTCTGCACATCAAAGAAACAATAGAGCAAAGGGAAGCCTTACAGAATAGGAGAAAACTTTGTGAACTATACAGCTGACAGAGGATTAATATCTAGGATATATAACAAACTCAAAAATATAAATATCAAAAAAATCCAAACAATAACTGGACAATGGAACTGAACAGACAATACACAAAAGAAAAAATACAAATGCCTGATAAATACAGGAAAATATGGTCAATGTCTTTAGCCATCAGGGAAATGTAAATAAAAACTACACGGAAATTTCATTCACCCCAGTCAGAATGGCTAGCATCAACAAAACTAGTAACAACCAATGCTAGCGAGGATGTGGAGAAAAAGAGTGATAGAACTATAGTGTAGCCATTATGGAAATCAGTATAGAGGCTCCTCAGAAAACTAAAAATAGAACTACCATACGATCCAGCTATACCACTCCTAGGTATATGCTCAAAGAAATCTTAGTAATCATACCATAAAAATACCTGTTCTTCCATGTTCATTGCAGCACTATTCACAATTGCAAGGATATAGAATCAGCCCAGATATCCATCAACAGATAATTGGATATTTTTAATGTGATATATACATACATACATACATACATACATACATACATATATATACACACACACACACACACACACACACACACACACACACATACATAGTGGCATACTATTTATCCATAAAAAAGAATGACACAATATCATTTTCAGGAAAATGGATAGAAATGTAGATCATCATTTTATATTAAATAAGCTTGACTCAAAGAAATACTGCATGCTCTCACTCATATGCAGAAGCTACATATATCTTAAAAGGAATATAGAGTGCTACTCTGCACTCTCTGAGGTCCTAGTTTTGATCCCCAGCACTGTAAAAATGGGAGAAGGATGTGGCAATCCACTCCTGAAGCAATTCTGAAACAATCAGCCATTGAAAACCTGTGAGGGTTGCTAAGTCAGACCTGACTCCATAGCACCAAACAACAATATAATTGTATGCATCTAAGATTAGAAAATACAAGGAGATTTACCTGGAGTGGGTAGGGAATTAAAGGCAGTGAGAAAGGGAACAACAAGGGCTGGTATTGAAGGAAAGAACAAGTACAAAGTACATGATACAACTGTACTAAAAATCCAACAATTAAACTCATTATGTTGTTGTCGTTGTTAGGTGCCGTTGAGTCCAACCCATAGCGACCCTATGTACAGCAATCGAAACACTTGCCGATTCTGTGCCAGGCAAACGATCTTATTTATGTTTAAGCCCCATTGTTGCAGACACTGTGTCAATCCATCTAGTGGAGGGTTTTCCTCTTTTACGTTGACCTGCCACTCTCCCAAACATGATGTCCTTCTCCAGGGATTGATCTCTCCTGACTACATGTCTGAAATATGTGAGATGCAGTCTGGTCATTCTTGCTTCCAAGGAGTATTCTGGTTGCACTTCTTGTAGGGCAGATTTGTTGGTTCTTTTGGCAGTCCATGGTATATTCAATAGACGTCTCCAGCACCACAATTCAAAAGCATCAATTCTTTTTCTGTCTCTCTTGTTCAATGTCCAGCTTTCACAACCACATGATGCAACTGAAAATACCATGGCATGAGTCAGACGCACCTTCGTCTTCAATGTGACATCTTTGCTTTTCAATACTCTAAAGAGATCTTTTGCCACAGCTTTTCTTAGAGCAATGCATCTTTTGATTTCTTGACTGCTGCTTCCACGGGTGTTGATTATAGAGCCAAGCAAAGCAAAATCTTGGACAACCTCAATCTTTTCTCCATTTATTGTGAAGTTGCGTGCTGACCCAGTCGTAAGGATTTATGTTTTGTTGATGTTTAGTCGTAACCCATATTGAAGGCTATGATCTTTGATCTTCATTAGTAAATGTTTTAAATCCTTTTCACTTTCAGCAAGCAGAGTTGTGTCATCTGCATAACGCAGGTTGTTAATGAGTCTTCCTCCAATCTTGATGCCACGTTCTTCCTCATAAAGTCCAGCTTCTCAGATTATTTGCTGAGCATATAAATTGAAGAGATAGGGTGAAAGTATACATCCCTGACGCACACCTTTTTCAACTTTAAACCACTCGGTGTTTCCTTATTCTATTCGAACAACTGCCTCCTGGTTCACATACAGATTTCTCATGAGCACAATTAGGTGTTCTGGTATTCCCATTTTTCGAAGTGTTATCCATAATTTGTTATGATCCACACAATCAAATGCCTTTGCATAGTCAATAAAACATAGATAGACATCTTGCTGATATTCTCTGCTTTCAGCTAATATCCACCTGACATCAGCAATGATATCCCTGGTTCCCCGCCCTCTTCTGAATCCTGCTTGATTTTCTGGTCTATATACTGCTGTCTATATTCTGCTGTCTATATACTTCTGCAGTCACTTCTGAATGATCTTTAGTAGAATTTTGCTGGTGTGCGATATTAATGATATTGTCCGATAGTTTGCACATTCAGTTGGATCCCCTTTTTTGGGAATAGGCACAAATATGGATCTCTTCCTGTCAGTTGGCCAAGCAACTGTTTTCCATACCTGTTGGCACAAACATGTTAACACCTCCAGTGCTGCATCTGTTTGTTGAAACATCTTTATTGGTATCCCATCAATTCCTGGAGCCTTGTGTTTCGCCAGTTCTTTCACTTCGTCCTTCAACACCATTGGTTCCTCTTCGTATGCAACCTCTTGGAATGGTTGGTCATCTCCCAATTCTTTCTTGTATAATGACTCTGTGTATTCTTCCCATCTTCTTTTGATGTTTCCTGCATCATTTAATATTTTCCCTGTAGAATCTTTCACTATGGCCACTCGAGGCTTGAATTTTTTCTTTACTTCCTTAAGCTTAAGAAACACAAAGCGTGTTCTTCCATTTTGGTTTTCTGCCTCCAACTCCTTGCACATGTCATTATAATAGTTGTTTTTGTCTTCTCGAGCTGCCTTCTGAAATCTCCTGTTTAGTTCCTTAACTTCATCATGTCTTCCTTTTACTTTGGCTGCTGGACGTTCAAGGGCAAGTTCTACTGTCTCTTTTGACATGTAACTTGGTCTTTTCTCTTTTTATTGTCTTTTTAAGAACTTTTTGCTTCCTTCTTGAATGATACCTTTTATGTCATGCCACAACTCTTCTGGTCTCCTATCATTTGTGTCTAATGCATTAAACCTATTTTTAGGGTGGTCTCTGAACTCAGGTGGGATACACTCAAGGTCATACCATGGCTCTTGTATACTTATTCTAAATTTCTTCAGCTTCAGTTTGAACTTGCATATGAGAAGTTGATGGTCTGATCCACAGTCAGCACCTGGTCTTGTTTTGACATTTTTTACAGAGCTTTTCCATTGTCTCTTTCCACATATGTAGTCAATTTGATTCCTGTATGTTCCATCTGGTGAAGTCCATGTGTATAGTCTCTGTTTATGATGTTGAAAAAATGTATTTGCAATGAAAAGGTCATTGGCCTGACAAAATTCTATCATGCGATCTCCAGCTTCATTTCTTTCACCAAGACCAAATTTTCCAACTACTGAGCCTTCTTGTTTGTTTCCAACCTTTGCATTCCAGTCACCAGTGATTATCAGTATGTCTTGATTGCATGTTTGATCGATTTCAGATTGCAGAAGCTGACAGAAGTTTTCCCTTTCTTCATTTGTGGCCTTAGTGGTGGGTGCATAAATTTGAATAATAGTCATACTAACTGGCCTTCCTTGTAGGTGTATGGATATTATTCTATCACTGACAACACTGTATTTCATGACAGATCTTGAAATGTCTTTTTTGATGATGAATGCAACCCCATTTCTCTTTAGTTTATCATTCCCAGCATAGTAGACCATATGATTGTCTGACTCAAAATGGCCTATGCCAGTCCATTTTAGCTCACTGATGCCTAGAATGTCAATGTTTATCTGCTCCATTTCTCTTTAAACAATTTCTAGTTTTCCTAGATTCATACTACATACATTCCATGTTCCAATTATTAATGGACGTTTACAGTTGTTTCTCCTCATTTTGAGTCATGCCACATCAGCAAATGGAGGTCCTGGGGCTTCACTCCATTTCCATCACCACGGTAAACTCTCCTTTGAGGAGGCAACTTTCCCCAGTAGTCTTTTGAGTGCCTTCCAACCTGGGGGCCTCATTTTCCGGCACTGTATCTGACAGTGTCTCTTTGCTATCCATAGGGTTTTCAATGGCTAGTTGTTTTGGGAGTGGGTCGCCAGGTCCTACTCCCTAGTCTGTCTTAGTCTGGAAGCTCAACTGAAAACCTGTCCACCATGGGTAACCTTGCTTGTGTCCGAGGTTACAGTGGTAGAGCTCTCAGCCTCATGGCAACACACAAGCCCCCACAGTGCGGCAAACTGACAGACATGCGGGTGAAACTCAATATAGTGTATGCAAATTATATAATAATATAAAAAATTAAAAATAAAACTAACAGGAAGAAAGTATCTAAATTTAATCTTTTCCTAGTTAGCCTTATTCACCTAAGTGTGCTGTTGGGTGTACATCTTGTTCTCTAGGTTAAAGGGCTACTGACTCAGCCATTATCATTTATCCTGCATTGTTCTGCTTGCACATGGAGCCAGTTGATTCTATTTTGGCACATTTGGCGAATACAATGGCTATTACAGGAAATGTCCAGACATTAGGACTTTCTGTTTATGACTTCTGAGAGCTGTTTGTTGGAAGGAAGAAGTGTTCTTTTGCTTGTTGATGTGCCTTTACACTCATTGAGGCAAAGTGCTTAATAAGCTCCATGAAACATTTACCTGAGATGGAAGAAAGAATTTACTGGCAGCAGATGACTCAATTTCCTACCTCATCTCCTGCCAATTTGTCATAACACATCTCTCACTGGTCTAAAACTCTTCTTTGAATAATTTGAAATCTCTCCCCATGCTAGTATCTATTCACAGCTTCTTTCAAAGATGTTCTCTTCCTCAAGGATGTGCTGCTTCCATCTTATCAGAACCCTTCTCTCTGGGTATTGCCCAGGTTTCTAGATTTTTCTGACTTTTTTCCTGTCAAAAAAAGAGTGTTAGCTATTTTCCTTTTCCTGCATATTTAGGTATTAGCACGTTTTATTCCAAAGATTGAATAAGCAGTCCTATCAATGATAAAATCTTAAGCCTCCAAATACCTCTTTTAGTGTTTTATTCATCAGTATCCTCAAGCCAAAGAGCACACCTTGAGCTGAATAATATTAAGTGAACTGAATTGTTGCAATGAGGGTGTATTATTTATTTTTCCTGTTTCTGTGAAAAATACCTGACAGAGACAATCAAGGGAGGAAAGGTTTATTTTTGGCTCATAGTTCAAAGGATTTCAGTCCATACTGGTGGGGAGGCACAGCCGAAGAGGCAGCAGAAGTGCATGGTGGAGGAGAGTTGTTCACATCATGGTGGACTGCAGCAGAGAGTGTCAAGCCAGAATAGGTCAGGGTAAAACATTCAAAGGCCTGCCCTCAGTGACCTACTTCCAGTAGCTCCAAAAGTTCCACAGCCTCCTATTACTGCACCACCACCTGGGGACCTAGCATTCAAATACGTAACCTTTGGGGGACATTTTAGATTCAAACCATAACAGAGAAGGTGTTCATACTATGGGGGAGTGTGGTAAGTTGCAGCTGGGGCTGGGTATTATGGTTTACTGGGATTTGGGCTTGGGTTAGGAGAGAGTTTAAGGAAAATGGGACTTGGATCTGGACTGGACACTTGCAGGAAGCCGGCATCACGCTGTGACTAGGCAGCTTTATTATTCTTATCTAGGAGATGAAAACACATCATGGGGTTCAAACTGATTGGTGAAGAAGAAACAGGCACTCATAGTAACTGTTTTAGGGAAGTAGTTGGTGGTTTGGACTTGCTTATGGCTTCATGTATATTGCAGTGTGATTATAGCATCACTGTCTTGGTCCATCACAGTCACAGAGTGGCCTTGTCTTATGGTGATATTCTGTGATATTGTTCATGTTCAACAGAACATCAGGGCCCAGCTGTGTATGAGTAGCTGGCTCCTTGCTCAGACTACATGTCTCATTTTCAGTTTGTTCACTCATTTATAGTAGCTTTTCAAAACTGATAAGCATTTAATTCATGGGTCTGCTTACATGATATTTTATCTGTTCCTTATATTATAAAATAAGCTTAAGAAGACAGATACCATGTGTGTCTTATTCATCATGATATCCCAAGTGACAGACCAGTGCCAGTGAGGTACTTAATAGACTGCAAAATCTTGGAAGGCTCAAATCAGATACTGACTGGTAAGTTAAAACTTATGGAATAAAGCACTGGAGAAGTAAGAATGAATAGAAATCCAAATTCTGGTCTTCAAAAAGCAAAACTTTCAATAAAAAAAATGCTATTTTTAAGATATTCCCTATGTTCTCAGAACTAGCCATAAGGGTATAATTCTTTATTAGAATTCATTTCAGATAAACTACCAAGCTATTGAAAACACCCAATTATCAAGGCTCCATTATCCTTAGTGAGAAGCCTATGGGGGTCCTGTTGATCACAAGGAAGGTTTAGGGAAACATTAGCATATATTTCATTTTATAGGAGAAATCATTTAGGGAAGATTATCCAGCTGATGAGAACAACATTAGAGAGTCACAGCAACAAAAGGAACTGGAATAGATTTTTTTTTCTGACTTGATTTCAAGATGTTTCAGTGGTTGCTGATTGATACTTAGCTCACATTGAATTGTGAAGAATAATATTTTCCCATGTGTCTGAACACATAGATATTTGAAGTTTTTGTTGCTGTTGGGTGCCATTGACTTGGATCTTTCTCATAGAGACCCTATGTACAACAGAAGATAACACTCCCTGACACTGTGCCATGCCTGACACTATGTCAGTGCTTCTGGGCTATTCATAGAGTTTTCAATGGCTGATTGTTCTTGGGATTGTTTTGGGAGTGTGCTGCCAGGTCCTTCTTCCAGTTTTGTGGTGCTGGGGATCAATGGTCTCAGAGCATGCAGAGCATCACTCTACCAATTGGAGTTTTTAGTGGATGGAAAACTTTTGAAAGAAGACAGATTTGGGTTCTGAGAAACAAAGTATTATTGACGTTGATTTTCAGCAGCATCACTACTCATGTCCTGGTATTTCTATGACCAAATTCTTAGAAATGCATGTAACTCAGTTGAGGGGATTAATTGATTGTCTCACCCAAATAAAACTCATCCAGTCTCTCTGAGTGCCAGATAATTTGCCAGATACCATGGAAATAGTAAAGAATAGCACATATAATTTTTTCCCTTTGAGGTTATAGTCACAAAGGAAAATTATGACACCAAACAAAGAATTAATAATGAGTGTTGCAAAGGAGCGATACACAGCCCTTCTGAGCACATAAAGAAGGACTATCTAGATCCATCTGGTCGCAGTTGGAGAGGAAACGCACAGGGTACAAAACAGTGAAACAGCATTGGCTAAGATATTTTTGCATATCTTTCTAGTTGTGGTTTCAAATCTTGCATTTGTAATTCTAATGACACTCAAATATTTACATAAAACTGAGTTATCAGTACCTTGGTTGTAATATTATAGTTTTACAAGATGTTACCATTGTAAGAAACTGGGGGTATGCAGGATCTTTCTGTATTATTTCTTATAAATGCATGTGAAGCATCTCAAAATTAATGCTTCATTTAAAATATCTATCTATCTATCTATATCTATCTATCTATCTATATCTATCTATCTATCTATCTATCTATCTATCTATCTGTCTATCTGTATCTTGCAGAGATTTGTTTGTTTAATGTGTAAGGTGAAGATTCTTGGGTTGCCAACCAATGACAACACAATGCATCACAATCTCAAAAACACCAAGATTCTTGGCCATTATGATATCTGTCTCATCTTAGCTGCTGTCCACAGCTCTGGTGATTGAATGAAGGAAAGAATTCTTAGTGAGTAGAAGGGCTCTGGCTGCTAACCTCAACAGCAAAGTCTCAGTTATTTCACTGAAATATTCATTTAGTGTTTAAGAGGGGCTCTTATGGAGGTCAGCCAGCCAATCTCATTTCCAGAAATCACACATATAATAGCTTCTGTGAGTCATGAACATGTTTTTAAACTAGAAATTGTAATTCAAACCAGGATTGTTTATATTTCTCTCTTTAATATTTTATCCTTTATTCCTAACAAGGCATAGCCCAGATATCAAAGGACCCTGTAAATATAGTTGGTTGAATTATTAAACAGATTCTCTCTGAGCACCTCAAAGATATGCAGGCTTTTCTAGTTAACAGTTCCATCTAGGCAAAGAGGATCAGGACCAAATTTCAACCACAAAGATTAAAGTTGGCAGTCAACTTTGACAAGATGGACCCTGGGATTACTGGCTCAAGTTTCCATGGAAATATAACTAATAACCATTTATCCATTATCTAACATAAATCAATGTTTTCTTTCCTCCTATACCCTTCATATTCTACACTGAAGCCAGGTGAACACACTTTTTCTTTACTCTAAAATGGGTCAAGCCTCTGAAGTGCATGTGAATAATGTACCTGTTGATTAATGCAGCAACTACCTGTCCATCTAGCTAGCCATCATCCCAATGAAGAGGAAGAGCTTATGTCTATTACTTACTTAATACATAGTAGGCAGTGTGCTGCAAATTTTATAAAATTCATGTTATCTCATTTAACCTTAACAAAAAGCATTACCTGACAGATAAGCAAACTGAAGCATTGCAAGAGTACTTTGATTAAGGTCACTTTCCCAATGTTTATAACTCCCAAACGTAACTCACCAGTCCTAACCTTTCTTTTGAATTCCAGACTCAACATATCAAACTCCATATGCAACCATCTCTAGCTGTCTGTATAATGGGCACCTCAACCATAGCATGTGCAAAACCAAAAATGATGACCTCCCTCCCCCCATATCTCCATGACAACTTTTGCACATTCTCATGAAAACCTCAGTACCCTCCATCTCAGGGAATATCAATCACCATCTATCCAGTTGCTCAGGTCAAACGCTGCAGAGTCTTTCTGAATGTCCGTTTCTCTCTTGCCCTACATCCTAGCTATCAGCATATCCACTCAGCTTTATCTCCAAATGCAGCCAGTATGTGATGATTTTTCAGCATCTCTAATGACACTACCATAATCTCTCACCTTGTCAACTATAATAGCCTTCCAACTGGCCTTTCCAATCCCACATTTGACTTTCTACAGTGTATTCAAACACACATAGTGACATTATTTAAAAACTGTATATATCAAGTTGTTCCTCAGCTCAAAGCTCAGGTATTTATTGTTTTATTGTCCCTGTCTCTTAGCTTTGTTTTGATAGATAGAATGAGTCCAAATTCAGCACAAGGTACCCAGTCATTTCATTGTTAACTTCTACTAGAAACAAAGAAGAACTACAGATTCAAAATTGACGGAATCTAAGAAATTACCTCACAATATGCTTTCAGTTTACAGAGGAGGAATGTGAAGCTCAGGAATATTTGATAATCTCCAAAGGTCAAGTAGCTAATAAGTAGTTGAACTCAGTTTCTTACTGAGAACTGCTGGGTCAGTGCTTCATACATGATTTCACACTGTCTCCACCTATCTAGTTGCTATGAGCAGAAAAATGTACATCTATGGAAAGATAAATTCTGTGTATTTGCCTGATATCATCAGTTCACTGTGGCTGTAGAGGTTTTCAGATGATGATTTCTGTATGATTTTCACTTAAATTAATACAGGACATGGATCTCTGTATGTACTATATATCCTTGATTCTAATCCATATCCTTCCAATGGCTTTAGAGGGATATGAAATCACACGCTGATTAAAATCATGTACCAACTGGATTTGTGAGAGACAGATTCAGAGCTCTCTCAGGAAAATCTAACCTGCACTAATTGTAATCTGTATCTGATTTTATAGCTCTCTAAAACTGTTGAGGGCCTGCAGCCATACCACTGTGGCATCCAATCCCTGCAGATCTTGGAAGCTAAGCAGTGTCGTCCCCAGTTAGTAGTTGGATGGGAGATTGCCTGGGAACACCAGTTGCTGTAGGCTTGGGAGAAGGACCTGGCAACCCACTCCCAAAAAAACAATTAGTCATTGAAAACAATGAATAGCACAGAAGCACGACAATAATGTTTTGTCTGTTGTACATAGAGTTGCTATGAATTAGACAACAACTTGAGGGCACCTAACAACAATAAAACTGTTGAAAGGGTATGGATTTGAATCAAGAATGTATGATTTTATTATTTCCAAGTACACATTACACTTTCATATTTAAAAAAAATTAATGGTTCTGGGAAACAATAACCAGCAATATTAACCTTTTAACTGATGATAAAAACAAATATTTAGCAAAACCAAAAGTTGTAACTCCAGATTAAATTTAAATGATGTTGTTTTATTATTTATCATAAAACAGAAAGCCAGAAATAGCTGTGCTTACCATGGTTTCTTATGGCTTGGGTGTGAACTGTCTCCCACAGGCTCATGTGTTAAAGTCCTGGTTCCCAGCTGGTGATGCTATTTTGGGAAGGGCTAGAAACTTTAGGAGACAGAGTCTAGCTACAGGAAGTAGGTGACTAAGAGGGCATGTCTTACCCTGGCCCCTTCCTGTCTCCCTTTCCACTTCTTGGCTGCCATGAAGTGAACAACTTTACTTCACCACACCCTTCCACCATGCTGTTCTGCCTTGTGATGTCCCAGAAATAATGAAGCTAAACAACCTTGGACTGAAACCTCTGAAACTGTGGGCCAAAATTAATCTTTCCACCTTAAATTTGTTCCTCTTAGGCACTTGTCCCAGGAATGAAAACTTGAATAGCATGTAGTTGTAGCTCCAGAACCTGGCACATGATATCATTTAAAGAAATATTTATTGAGTTGATAAATCAATGAAGTCTATTTAATCACAGAAATGTTTATAACAGACAAATATTAGGTATAATATAAATGCTTGATACTAAAGAATTAGATGTGTAATTTATGAAACATTTATACAATGAATTAAAATTCCCATGAAGCAGAGGTATATTTATTAGTGTGTTGTTGTTGTTGTTGTTGTTGTAAGGTGCCATGGAGTCCTGTCCAACTCCTAGTGACCCTTGCAGGGTTTTCAATGGCTGAATGTGTCGGGATTGCCTCTAGAGTGGATTGCCACATCCTTCTCCCGTTTTTGTGGTGCTGGGAATAGAACTCAGGACCTCAGAAACTGCAGACCAGTGCTCTACCCACTGAGCTAAATCCCAGCCCCTATTTATTGGTATAGAGAATATTAAAAGTATGCTGGTTCAATACAAAAGTGGTAATAAGTTGTTGTTGTGTTGTTAGGTGCCGTCGAGTCAGTATCTGACTCCTAGCGACCCTCTGTACAATAGGGGAAACACTATTGTCAGTGCTTCTCTGCTGTTCATAGGGTTTTCAATGGCAGATTGATTTTTGGGAGGGGGTTGCCAGGTCCTTCTCCCAAGCCTACAGCTTCTGGTGTTCCCAGGCGGTCTCCCATCCAACTACTAAGTGGGGACGACACTGCTTAGCTTCCGAGATCTGATGGGATCAGATGCCACAGGGCAACAGCTGCAGGCAGGTAATAAGTAGTTTATGCTTAATATATCTAATATTTGGCTGGGATTTAGCTCAGTTGGTAGAGCCCCGCTCTGCAGTCTCTGAGGTCCTGAGTTCGATTCCCAGCACCATAAAAACGGGAGAAGGACGTGGCAACCCACTCCCAAGGCAATCCCGAAACAGTCAGCCATTGAAAACCCTATGAGGGTCGCTATGAGTCGGACACGACTTGACGGCACCCAACAACAACAACAACATATCTAATATTTGGAAGATGGACCTGGCAGTCCACTCCCAAAAAACAGTCAGCTATTGAAAATCTTATGAACAGCAGAAAAGCACCAATAATAGTACTGGGCATGGCACTGTGTTGGGTAGTGTTTCTTCTATTGTACATAGGGTCGCTATGAGTCACACACCAACTCAATTGCACCTAACAACAACAACAATATCCAATATAGCACTATGCTTTAAATATATGATGGATGGAGGGGGGAATGGATAGATGGAAACAAAAGAGGGAGGAAGAAATTTAAAAAGAAAGAAAGGAATAAAAACAGTAAAAGAAATCTGGTGGATACTTTCTAACATGTTTTTTCTAGGCAATAGCTATAAATATTCTATTTTTTGTTTTTGTGTTAATAAAACAGATTACTTATATTACCATTAATAATTCTTTTAAAAAGTATCTAGCATGGATCATCAAATCTTCTTGGCAAGGCAATCTCATATCCTCTAAATGAGATGTAAAATACTAAGATTAATTACTTTTTTTTTACCATTGATCATCAACAAAAAAACTTGTAAGCCAAATTAATAACTATCTCCCAGAATTTTTAACTATTTTCTCAAAAGGATTTCTACTAAAGTATGTACGCATGAAAGCTTATGGATTTTACAAATCAGATTCAATTCCTTTCTAAATGCAATTCCTGTACAACAGTAGGTATCCAATGGTAACTAAGCAGGGTTATTTGAACAATGCATAAATATTTCATAGTGTGCAAAAAGCCACAAATGCCAAACTCTAAAATGTCTGCAAACATGCAAGATTTTCAGTTCCAAGAATGTAATTACTGTCTTGGGATTTGTGGGGTGTCTTGTTGAAAACCCTTTTCATTTTGATAAAACTATGATCTTGCAAGAAGAATAATGCTCTAACATCCCATGTTAACCTCAATGGTCCTGATCAAAGGGGAAGATTCTTTTAGTAAATCATTTAAGGGAACACTACCTAAAGCCTTTTGTTACCTGTTAGCACCAAAGTCTACTTGCCTCTACCTCTACCAAGTCATTGAAAAAGTGGGCTCCTAAAACAATAGATTATTTCTCCACAAGTTTCATAACTTCTAAATTATTGTTATTGGCAAAAAGTTGTCCTTTAGACTACATTAAAAGCAAGCAGTGACATCTCACCTTTCTTTGCCTTCATTCTCATTATAGAATAGTTTTTAAAAATGTATCAATAATTCAGATATGAAATTTGAAGTCAGAAAGGGAAATTATAGTCAAAATGCTATTTTTCTTTCTTGCTTGCTTTATTTATTTATTTATTTAGTTAGTTAATTTTGCAGCTAGTTAATTTTGCAGTTCATCAAAGATGAACCCAAGGCCTCATGCACGCCAGGAAAGTACTCTTATCAGTGAGATGTACCCCAGGCTCCTCCCCCCCCTTTTTTTTGAGACAGGATCTGCTAAGTTGTGTAGCCTGCCTTTAGCTTTGAATTGGTGATCCTCCTGCCTCAGCATCCCAAGTAGCTAAGTTTACAGGTATGTGCCACAACACCTGGCTAGTCAGAATGCTTTTTATAAATATATATCGTTGGTTACATTATGACTTAAAAGTAGGTGAAAATGAAAAAGCAAAAATGTTGCTTTAACATGCAATAATCAAAGACACTTGCAATAATCAGGCAATAGAGATATGTATAATATATATCTCATGCTCCTGAAATCAGAGGGCAAAGAGAAAGATGAGAAGCTATGCAAGTTGCAATGGATGACCCAGAAAATAGCATGCATCTTCAAGAAATTCCAAGTAAACCTTAAACTCTACATACTTATTAATACCTGGCACCCTCTCCTTGATGAAGCCAATGACCAATCGCCTCAAGAACCTGGAGGATATTCTGGAAGTGTCTATTTTCCTAGAACACTTTTGGAGAGAAAAGGAAATGAATGTATGTAGTTTTCATTCTGGACCACTAGTCAAATCAGAACATCAGGTAAATCTCCACTTCCAGGCATCTTGGTTAATGACTGGCCACGTCAGCATTTACAAGTGGCCTGTGTTTCCCGTGAACAGAGAAAAATCCTCCAGGATAGGAAGGAAAATGGGGGATTTTGTCAAGTATAAACTGTCAATTTTCTCAAATACTAGAATTATTGCTGAGCTTCTGTAATCAACATCAAGACCTGCACCTATAACTTTCCATGCTGGGCACAAATGTTCAGGTAGAGTTGTATACTATGCTGCTGTTTTACTACATCAGGTATGGAAAGAGATTTTGAGGAATATATCAGAAGTTTTTGAAAGCCTTCACTTTGGCAAAGTTTATTGAAAATCCATTCAACAACAGGATACACTTTTCTCAATTTATGAATGGCTAGGTAGTTCCAAGGAAATTTAAATATGTGACAAAAACTTGGATTACTGGAATAGAGGGATATACTCTTTAGGCTGTATCTTTGTTGTTGTTGTTGTTAGGTGCCATCAAGTTGGTATCCAACTCATAGCGACCCTCTGTACAACAGGGGAAACACTATTGTCAGTGCTTCTCTGCTGTTCATAGGGTTTTCAATGGCAGATTGATTTTTGGGAGGGGGTTGCCAGGTCCTTCTCCCAGGCTGTATCTTTAGTGTGCCCAAGTAATGTCATTTCCCCCAAGCCCAACTTTCATCTGCCAGGTTGAAGTAACACTGCTGATAACCAAGATTCTATGAATCCAAATGAACACAATAAAAGGGACACACTATAGGCACAAAGGGCTATAAAACTGTCAATTTGTGTTTATGTGTGTGCTGAGGATTAGAAAATTGTGATTTGACATAGCTGAAAGGAGGCCCTGACAGGTAATATAGCTTCAAAATACAATAAGAGTTAAGAATAAATAAAAGTCACTCCAAAGCTTTTCAGAAAGCAGCATCTTCATTGCCAATCTCTTATGAGGGTCACAAGTGATAATAATTCTCAAAAGCTATGTTTGACAACTTCACTAAGCTCATTTATACAGACTTGTAAAATACAAGCCCATGCTGCTGAAACCTCGACCTCTACACAGTTATTGATGTCTCACAGCCTCTCCTTGATGACACCAATGACCAATGCCCTTGGCACTGCGCAAAATGGGACCCTCAATGCATTTACACTATAAGTTGCTCATTGAAACACGAAACCATAATGGAATAAGTTAGGAAATGTTGCACACTGTATGGCCTTTCTGTCCTTCCAAGAGGCTTTTTGTTGTTGTTAGGTGTTGATGAGTTGGTGTCTGGCTCATAGCAAGCCTACCTACAACTGGTGAAACACTATTGTCAGTGTTTCTCTGCTATTCATAGGGTTTTCAATGGCAGATTGTTTCTTAGAAGTGGGTTGGCAGGTCCTTCTACCAAGCTTACAGCACCTGGTGTTCCCAGGCAGTCTCCCATCCAAGTACTAACCAGGCCCGACCCTGCTTAGCTTCTGAGATCTGATGGGATTAGACATGACAGTGGCACAGCTGCAGGCTCCTAATGGGTTCTTCATAATTAGGTCTTAACAAGTCCTGTTAGAGAGGAAGCTATTAAATTTAGTTGAATCTCTCCAGATTTCTTTAACCACAGAATTCCTTTACTAGTTATTTATTTTAGAACTATTATTCCTTATTTATAGGATGCTTGCAGCCGTAGCACTGCAGCATCTGACCCCATGAGATCTCAGAAGCTAAGCACAGTCAGGCCTGATTAGTACATGGATGGGAGACCGCCTGGGAACACCAAATACTATAGGCTTGGGAAAAGCACCTGGCAACCCACTCCCAAAAATTGATCTGCCATTGAAAGCCTTCTGAATAGCCGAGAAGCACTGACAATAGTGTTTTGTCTGTTGTATATAGGGTCACTATGAGTTGGACACGGACTCCATGGCACCTAACAACAACATGTATATGATAAATACAGCAATGACTAACTCTCAGGAGGTAGGAAAGAGGCCAAGAGGGAAAGTCTCTGATGCATAGCAGGTGAGAAATCCTAATGTAAACCCATTTTCTTACTCCTTCACTGTAATGCCAAAGTGTTTAGTCGGAATACCCATGTCTATAGCATTCGCTGTGTGCTAGACAGTGTGCTAAAGATGCACGCAAGGGCAGCAAGATAAAATTTTTACAACTTAGAGTTTGCATTCTGGTGGCAAGGCAAAGATGTACAGCAATGACTCTAACACAGGCCAGAGGTTTACAAGTACTATAATAAAAGTACAAAGAACTGAAGGGTATAGGAATGGAGGCAGCCAATTCCCACTGAAGTAAGGAAATAATTTTTAAAGGAAACCAGATAAAGGCTTAGAAGTGGCACTTAAATTTTGGAGGTGCACAGACAGTGAAACTTAACAAATCTTCCAAGCATAGAGTATGGTATGAGCAACATCAACATATAAATGGCACAGAAGAGTTGCCAATCTATTAAAGTCATAGATGAAGAGAAATTGCTTTTTCTTAAGCTATGAGCAAATTTGATAATGTATTTCTCATGCTAAATACATATTTTTAAATGTATAAAAGTGATATAATAACTATTAAACATGTTCCTGCCATTACTCGCCTTCCTCAGTGAAGGAAACTTCTCTACTCATGGTTCATGCTTAGGTGTGACCTGAGGCAGCCATGAGTGTATGCACCAAGTTGCATGTCTAGTCATCTTCAAGACTAAGAGTAACCAGAGAATTACCTGTCCAGGAGCACTTGTGGTTACTGTCATGAACACCACTACCAAAATTGAAATGAGTTGGGCTATTAAGATTCTCACTCTCCAAATTTTCATAGGGAAATACGGACAGAAGAGACTTTGCAGTGTCATTTCAATTTGAGAGTGTAGGAGAGGCTCTTGGAGTGGTGCAGAGACCAGGAGGGACACATCAATGTATGCTAAAGAGTGAAATGAATTTATGCAGAAGGTAATACCATGGAGAAACAGAAGATGGACAAGAGAGGGTAGCAGACAAATGCTGAATGCTGACTAGTCAATAATGGACCAGAAGCAAAAATACATGCCAAAATAAAATTAAATTAAAATTAAAAAAAAAGCCATGACCAAGAAAACAGTGGAATCCTGAAATTGTCAGTGCATAAAGGCAACCACTGCCAAGATCTGAAGTGATGCCACCCATTCAACCCTATGGCCCAGGAGCCTCAATGCTGTTGCAATGCCTCTTCACAGATTCCCAAGGGAGCCTGTTAGGCTACTGTAAATAAACATCTAGAAACTTATGGCAATCTTAATCACTCTGTCTCATGCTACTGAAAGAGACAAATTAAACCCCTTTTAGAATGAGAAAGAACAAAAGAAACCACCTGTAGTCTTACTGCTCACACATAATTATCATTTTTCAGCATTCTTGTCCAGTCTTTCTGATGTATAATTTTATTTTAAATGATATACAAATAAAATCTACAGAAAACAGACAATTAAAACCCAGGTAGTTTAAGCAAAGGCAAAAGTGATTATTTCCTAGAATATATAGGTACATAGAAATTAATACATTAGAGTTAGAAGTTTGGTGTAGTTGAGTGCCTCAACTAATTTCCTTACCAACCAGAATGCATTTTGTAACTAGACAGAGATCTCTGATTTTAGAGGTCATCTCTTATTTGGCATGTGCATGACATAGGGCCTGGCCTTCATTCTCTTTCTTTTGGGCTCTTCTATGCTGGTAAGCACTTTGCAACTACATAAAAAGGGAGTGAAATGGAAGGCTATGAACTTCATTAACATTAAATATTAATTCCTCACAGATTAAGGTACAATTTTCTATTAAATGTTAAATGCATTCTTATAGGCACCCCTGAAGGGCAGGTGGGGCACCTCCTCCCTATTTCTGAAAAGTGGATAAACCAATAGGGGCAATGACTTCCTCAATGTCAAACAGCAGCATAATCAGGAACAACAAGCCAGGCCTTTAAAGCTCTGAAACTCCAGCTCTCTGAATTCAATCCTCCTACATTTGTCAGATGCCCCAAAACAGCCGAAACAGTCTCTGAAGACACAACATGAACACAATCTGTTCCTACCTTCAAGGCACTTGCTGTATAGTGGGGAAGGTAGACATAAAATAATTATTATAGCACAATAGAAAAATGAAATCATCATTCACAACATAGAGTATGCTTTGGTGCTAACTTGAATTTTCCCTTCAAACAACCAAAATAGTTTAGTTGATAATGTAAAGTTTATAATTTATAATCAATACTTTGTAAAAAAATAATTAAGCTTATAACCAAAAATAATACTTAAGAAACAAAATCATACTATCAATTTCTTCTTTCTTTGTAGATGTAGAAACAAGACTGAGAGATTAATAGCATGTATGATGTCAAAAAGCTAAAAAATGTCATATTTAGTACCTAAAGCTATGTGTATTAGACTAAAAAGTCCAAGCTTATAACAACTGTGGTGGTGTGTACTTCTTTACTTGTAATTTACAAAAATGGTTTCAGGAACAAAAATGAGGAACAAATTAATTAGGAAGGAATAATAATGGAAAAGATCCTTTATGGATTATTACAGGTTTTTTGTGGGTTCCTATAGAGTTCTGCCATGCTATATCAACCTCTTACCCGCTTAGACAACTAGGCCAGAAGGAAAAACACCTGTGTGGAGGTCCCAGCTTCTCCTTTCCTCTTTCACCAGGAATGCTTAAGTAGCAATGGAATAAGAACAAAAGTCTCAGTATCTCTATAATGTTCATTTAGTTCCACTGATGGGGATTTTTCTTAGAACACTGAGATAGATTTTTGTTTCCTATGAAAGATAATAATTCCTGGTCCATGAGCAGTAGTATTGACCGTGTCTTTGTTTTTGTATCCACTAGAGACACTTGGAAGATGTTTAAGTGCTCCAAGGTTGACTTGATTAAACAATCTTTTAATTGTTGCTTCTTCACAATGTATAATAAAACACTATTTACTTTTAACAACCCCTTTGTTAAAAGTCCTTGGGACTTAAAATGGTGTAAAATGAAAGCAATTTGTTACAGTTCCACTGGAGTAGAATTCACTAGTAGCCTAGTTAGGTTTTCCGTGTTCTTATCACAGACTGCAAGTTGGCTTCTGAATCAGCTTATGAAAAAAGAACAGAGCAGAAGGAAATTCACTGAAGGGAACTAATGAACTATGAGCCTAAGACTAAGAACCAGAGTTACAGAGGTCCCAGACTATAACACAAAGCCAAAGAGCAGCTAAGTTTACCCCCAGTGTCAATGTGGGTGTCCATAAAACAATTACTATGTAGCCTGTATAAGGCAGGACCCAGCTGGGGCCAGTCTCAATGCAATATTCTATACCAAAAAATAGTCATAATTTTAAATACTCTTCCAACAACAGTGCTTATTGATCCTGAATCCATTTTCTATGATTCTACTCTGTCTAGAGCCATAGCAACTACATAATTTTTGTCAACTGTTGATTTCCTGACATGATTCAAAGGACTAGTGTTTATAACAGAGGTATCTTGGCAACAATTCCAGGAGACTCAGAAATGGAACATGCTATATGGCAAAAACTGTTCCAGGGTGGCAGTTATAAAGGTAGCTAAATAAGATATTTTCAAAATGCAAGCAACAGTTTTCAAGATTCAAGAATGAAGCAACTTATCCAAAGAAAATGTATGTGGCAGTTAGAAGAGAAGCTAACGAATCAGATGGATCTGATGGAGATTTCAGTTCCACCATTATTGTGGTGTTGTTATTGTTTCACCTCCCTGAGTCTGTTTTCTGATATGTAAGATGGGGGGATAATAAAGTCTCTCTCTCAGAATTAGGATTATAAGCTTTGCCAGATGCTTTTTATAGATTTCTTTTTCAACTTAGGGTGATCATATCCCTTTAATATAGGCAATTTTATTTTCTTTAGTTTTACTAATAAGGAAATTCAAATATTTGCACAAGGTCTTGTAGTAGGAAATGGCTGCACTAGAATACAATCTCAGGAATTTGAACCTGAACATCAAAGTTTTCAGTTAAATTTCTGTACAGCCTCAAATGCATAAAGTGCATTTTCCTCAGGAAAAAAGTATTTGCATCACCATCCCCATCATCATCATTGTCATTATCTTGTTACTCTGTTGTTCAGTGCTGTCAAGTAGGTGTCCCACTCATAGAGACCCTATGTACAACAGACGAAACACTATTGTCAGTGTTTCTCTGCTATTCATAGGGTCCTTCTCCCAAGCCTACAGCACCTGGTCTTCCCAGGCAGTCTCCCATCCAAGTACTAACCAGAGCTGACCCTGCTTAGCTTCTGAGATCTGGATGTCACAGTGGTACAGCTGCAGCTCCACTTTCTTCTAATATTCTGTAAATCTATGAAAATGTCTTCTTATAATTAAGCTGTTGTTGTTGTTACATGTCATTGAGTAGGGTCCAACTTATAGCCAACCTATACATAACAAAAGGAAACACTCCCCAACACTGCGCTATGCACATGATCTTTTCCTGTTTGAGCCCATTGTTGCAGCTACTATGTTTCTTCTCATTTTGACTCATACCACATCAGCAAAAGGAGATCACAGGGACTTTACTCCATGTCATCATTAAAATCGGCTCTACTTTAAGGAGTCAACTGTTCCCAAGTAGTTCCTGGAATGCCTTCCAGCCTGGGGGATCAGTTTCTGGCAATATAGTTAACAGTGTTTCTCTGTTATTCATAGGGTTTTCAGTGGCTAATTGTTTCGGGAGTGGGCTGTCTTGTCCTTCTTCTTAGTCTGTCTTAGTCTGGAAGCTCGGTTGAAACTTGTCTACCATGGGCGGCCCCCCTGGTAGCTGAGATACCAGCATAGCTTTCAGCATCACAGCAACATACAAGTCCCATAGCATGACAAGCTGACAGACACATGGGGAAATAAAGCCATGAATGTAAGCAATCCTTATGGAAGCCCACAACACATAGAAAAGGCTACCCAAAGGAGGTCTTTTCCACTGGTTCATCTACTTATTTCCTAATTCATCAAGAACCTTGTTCCTTGTTCATCAAGAACAAGGATGATCTGTCTGTTACTTTCCCTACAAAGCCCAGAATTCAAATTCATGTCATTGCATAGATACTCTCTTCAGAAATTATTCTAATGAGCCAAAAGAAGAGTGTATTGTTCCTGTTTGGAAGTTTTCATTGGAGTTATTATTGACACGTAAATTAATGCTGAAACACATTAACACTGCTCTGAATACTTTATATTGGCATATACTGGAGTTTCAGTAAACAGGTAGGTCGTGTGTTTCAAACTTCCAACAGAACCCGTCTCTCAGCTTTAGACATATAATGTCCAACTGTCTGTGAACACCTCTCTTGGGAAGTCCCACAGTGCCACAACCTTCACAATCCAAAACTCACTAAATCTGAAAAACATCTTTTCTGCTTAACATCAGTGTCATTGTCATTCTTCTAATTCCAAGGCCAAAACCTGGCTCTTCATCTCTCTTATTACCAACCTCTGCCCACAAAATCAAGACCTGGTAACTTATCTCCCAAACCTTCCTTAGCTATTCTTCTCTCCATCTACTCTGCTTTGAATGTGCCCTCCCCCAGAAGTTCATGTGTTAGGAACTTAATCCCAAAATTCATGTGGTATGTACAATGGCATTTGGAGGTGGGGCCTTTGGGAGATAACTAGGATTAGATGGGGCCATGAGGGTAGGGCCACCATGATGGCATTAGTAGCTTTATAATAATAAGAAGAGAGACCAGAGCTGGCACACTTACTGTCTTATCATGTGATGCTCTCTGCCATGTCACAATGCAGGAAAAAAGCCATTACCCAATGCTGAGCAGATGCTGATACCATACTCTTAGGCTTCTCACATTCTGGAAACATGAGTCAAGTAAACTTGGGTTCTCTGTAAATTATCAAGTCTCAAGTATTTTGTTATAGCAACAGAAAATGGATTAAGACACTATTCTTGCTCTATCTTTTCAACACCTGCCACTTGGACCCCTGCAGATCCATCTAACTAGTCAATCTGTCTTGTCTCCTTCCAATCCACATTCCACATCTCCCTCATAGCAACAGCAGAAACACCACCCTCTGTTACTCCTAGGAATGATTAAGCATCACTTTAAAAATCTATAATATCAAACTCAAGGACCTTTACAATGTAACCTTGACCCACTTCCTTAGCCTTACATCCCATACTTTATTCTCAAGCAACGTGAGGCTGTTTCTCACATCTGTGCTTTTGCTCATGATATTTGCTCTCCTGCAAAGGCTACCTGCTATTACTCCATCTGCTCCTTTTTCTAGATGACTCTTCCTCATCCTTTAAGCCTCAGTTCAAGGATTGCATCCTCCTGTAACAAAAATATGAGATCAAATATTAAACTGTACTCACAATATTCCCGATAGTGTTCTAAACAAATTACAGGTTTTAACTTACTTAACTCTTGCAAAGACCATATTGATAAAGTACCATTTGTATTTCCATTTCACAGATGGGAAACTAAGGCATAGGAAAGCTAGGTGACACAACTACCAAGTGTCATAGGTTCTACAGTTTCGTACTACACCACATCTCCTCCAGAGAGCCTTCCCTGATTTCCCCCATCACCTCAGTGTCACAATGGTTGAGACACAGTTGCTGGAAGACTCCTTGATTTCCATCTCTGTGATTTTACTGTTTTAGGACATACACACCATCATCTCCCAAAGTACAGTCCCAGTAATACCAGTAATGGAATGTTCCAGTATGTATATTTGACAATGTGAGTTTCAAGTTACTCTCTTTCTTAAAAGGATCCAAAACAATAAAGAGGTCTATACCTCACTCCACAACTACTGAATTAAAAACTTCCCAGGGCAGAGCCCGGGACTTTGCATTACTAACAACATCTATGTACTAGCACATGAGGGATTAATCAGATAATGTAAGTATGTTCCTTAGCCCACAGCTTCTCACATAGAAAGTGCTCAAAAATCCTACCCTTCTATTATTTTTATGGTGATCTATATTGTTTGATACAAAGAGAAGAGAGTAAACAAGGTCTAACAAATCTCCTACTCACTAAGAAAACAAAAGGTAGAGAGAAGAGAGACAGTAAACTAGGCCCCTAGAACCATAACACACAAGGCCTTTTTTGTTCAGATAAAGAATAATTTTCAAGGAAATAACAGGTTTGTGGTTTCCAGTTCCATGTTCTTTGGGGTTTGTTTTAGGTAAACCACAAGGGAAGAAAAGACATAGATATATTTTTATTTGAGTAGCTCTGTTCCTGAGAATTGTGGCGCCTGCTTAAGTAACATGACCCCACGTACAGGAATTAGGGTGATTAAAGATTTAAAAGCTTAAAGCCATCAGCTCTGTCATACTATGAAGTCTCAGGCCACAAGACAGCAGAAATACCAAGCTAATATAAACAAGAGGGATCAGTCTGAGCTAGAAAGAACCACCTGATTCTGGAAAAGAAGGTCTACTAGAAAGTTAGCCCCATAAGGAGGGTAATATATATATATATATATATGTATGTATGTATATATATATATGCATTATATATAAACATATGCATGTTTGTATATGTGTGTATATATGTTACATATATAAACATATATATGTAATAATCACCTGCAGCTGTAGCCCTGTGGCATCCGATCCCGTCAGATCTCGGAAGCTAAGCAGGGTCAGGCCTGGTTAGTACCTGGATGGGAGACCGCCTGGGAACACCAGAAGCTGTAGGCTGGGAGAAGGACCTGGCAAAAATCAATCTGCCATTGAAAACCCTATGAACAGCAGAGAAGCACTGACAATAGTGTTTCCCCTGTTGTCGCTATGAGTCGGATACCGACTCGACGGCACCTAACAACAACAACAACAACAACAACAACAACAATGTAATAATCAGACTTATCTAAGAAGGAAAAATATATGCAGAGTAGAAAGAAAGAGGAGGGGCCTCTCTGGGAGAGCAAAGCTTGTGGCAAAGGGGATGAGGTGGGCAAATAATACACAGAGTTAAAGGGGGAGAGGACAATCTCAAGTTACATGATGCAAGTACATGAATACATGGGAAAAAATGGGAATATAGGCCACCACAGCATATGATTTTTGTCACATATTAGTCAAAGGGTTTCATAAATTATATAAGTTGATATAACTAAAAATGATGCAATAGGTGCACAATGGAAAGAGCGAAAGCCTGGCTATTCTGTACCCCACTAACATTTATTAATTAAAAATGATGTAAATAGACAGTAAATCGTCAATGGTTAGCTGGCCATCATTTCAAAAATGTAATGTAAAAAAATATGCAAATACTTAGGACACACTGACAGAAATACAGCACTTCAAATGAAAGATGTGTTTTGCAAAAGATAGTCTGTCATTGGAGAACTGGGTCCAATTTTGTGTCCAATAGACAATGACCAACTTGTTAATTCATTCTTTTAGCAAATATTTTCTGAGAACCCAGCCAATGCATGACATTTTTCCAAATGCTGTCAATAAAATGAATGTGATAACCACATTCTTTCCTCTCACGGAGCCTCCAGTCATGGAGGGAAAAAGACATTTAACTTTTAATTGAAAGTTAATTTCTTGCAGCAAATAGAGAAATATTCAATGAAGAAGTGAGTATCAGGAAGCTAGTGAGAGAATATAAATATGCCACGAAAAATGGATGAAGGAATGAGTATGTTAATCCTAGAGAAAATTGTGGTTGTTGTTGTTGTTAGGTGCCGTTGAGTCGGTATCCGACTCATAGCAACCCTCATAGGGTTTTCAATGGCAGACTGTTTTGGGATTGCCTTGGGAGTGGATTGCCAGGTCCTTCTCTCATTTTTGTGGTAGAGAAAATTAGGGAGATCATAAAAATGTTCCAGGACAAACATAAACATGCAAATCCTTACATTAGACATATTTACGAAAGCTACAGAATACAAAACAAAACCCAAACTGTTGCCATCACAAGTAAATAGACTTGGGGTTAATAAGAGGAAAACTCATCTCACTGTTGACCTTTGCACGTGAATCCTGGCTCTTAAGGAGAAAATTAGATTTTACTATCTGTTTCCATGCCAGTTGCTCCAAATCAAATCCCACCAGAAAATCAGTTTCCTATTTATTCCATGTTGAGCTGGCTATCTTGCCTGGTACCATGAGTTGAAAACTCTGGGGCACTGATTTAGTTTTTCTATGTAATTGCCCTTCAAAATTCCTATGTCTCAAGGAAATGTGTCATTATTCCACCTTGACAGAGGTCCAGATCATCTTCCTCTTTGTCCTGAATTCATCAGAACTCAATCATAGGTTATCTTGCTTCCATTTATTAAACCTTCTGATGCTTTAAAAAAAACTTATGGACTATTTCTAAAATTTTCCATTTGATATTTTTAGACTCCAGGTGACTCCCAGTAACTGAAATTATGGATAAGGGTGGGCAATTACACAGATGTTTTGCAGGAAGGACTGAATTCTTTTTTTAAAATTATTATTGTTATTTAAGCTTTTTACAATCTTATTATATTCCCAGAATCCTCTAAGGTTTTATCTCCTGAAAATCAGAATTAAGTCTGTATGGTCATCTCCCCTCATAAAACATTTGGTTAATCTACTGACTTTCAACCTACAATTGGATTCTCCTTCTACCTATTCATTCTTTGTAACCAGGATACTGCTTAATTCTTTGCAACCTGGATTTATTTCTTGTATTTTCCAGAACCATCTGGCTTACATATTATTCTTGCTCTGTTGAGAGAAAGAAAAAGATGGTGATAGTTTTTAGCCAGACACACATTTTAAAGAAGAAATAGAATGCTTATTTATATCTAGAGAGAAGCATATACCCATTCTTATACATTTATTTATTCCTTAAACAAATATTTATTGAGCACTTGCTATGTACCAGGCACCATTCCAGAAGCTGGAAATATAGCAATGGACCAAAGATAATTTTTCCTGTTTTAACAGAGCTAAAATTCTTTGCTGGCAAAAAGTGTAGTACACACACACACACACACACACACACACACACACACACACAACTTTATTGACATAAGATGCAAATACATAGTGTAGAATTTGATATGTCTTGGCAAATGTATACACTTGTGAAATAATCATCACAATCAAAATAATTTCCTTCTGTCCCTCAAGTCATCTCTCTGTCCAAACTCCTTCCAAATAATCACTGATCTGCTATCACTTCTTTGCAGTTTTCTAGAAATTTATACAAGTGAAATTATTAAGTATGCACACATTTTATCAGGCATAATTATTTTGAGATTCATGTATGTTACCGCATATATAATAGTCTCTTCCACTTTATTAGTGAGTAGTAATCTATTGTTTAGATATACTATAGTTTATTTTTTATCTACCTGTTGTTAAACGTTTGGGTTATTTCCAGATTGGGGCTAATACAAATATAAAGATAGATAGCTGTAGACATCTACATATAACTACATAGATGTAGATATATGTACACATACAAATATTGTATATCTACATTCATAATTCTCTGTAAATGCAAACATACAAATTCCTAATAGATTAAATGGAACATTCATTAAGTCTCCATTATCAATTTATACTCTCCAGCACTTTCACAGGCTCCCTTGTGAGATCTAAATATAAGGGAGTCAACAGTAATCAGTTTGGGAGGCTATGAATAAGGTCAAAGCATTAGGCAAGAAATTTTGCTCAGTAATCTCAACAGCATTTTAAACATCAAGGGCAAGACACTTGGACCTTCTCAGTCATTCATAAGATGTCCTTGTTATGGGCTCTCAAAACAAAGAATGCATTGCTTATCACAGCAAGTTAGTCTCATTCTAGTTGAGAAAATCTCCCAGAGCTTGAAGATCACAGATCCAGATTTATATGATCAAATAAATAAAAAAAAAAAACCTGCAATCATTGCAATTGTCCTAGAAAAGTCCCAGATAAAACAAGTTCAGGGAAAAAAAAAAAAAAAAAAAAAAAAAAAAAAAAAAAAAAAAAAAAAAAAAAAAAAAAAAAAAAAAAAAAAAAAAAAAAAAAAAAAAAAAAAACAAGAACAAAAACAAAAATATCCCCACTCCAATACTACAATATACCAGGAAAGTGAATCAGAACTGGAAAAACTGCAAATTCAGTAAAAATCAGTCATGATGGGCATTCATAGGTGATGTTCTCTGTCCAAGGTAGAGGCCAAAGTATTTTAGCCTCCCTGATGAATTTGAGGGCTGCTGTAATCTGGATAAGAGACAACACAAACTAACTGCAAACACAATCAACAGGAAATCATTTGCAAAGTATAAATCTATAGCCTTACACATGATTTTGCTCTCCTGCATGGGTTCTGATTTACTTTTGAACCCATAACTCTACGATGTATCTCAACATCCACCATGGAAAGGGATAATTAATTGGAATGTGTCAATTAAGACAATTATTTTTCTTCTTAAAAATGCAGGTATTTCCCAGGAAAGGAAGAAAAAACCCAAATGAAGAAAAAACAGATTCCTAGAGCTCGCATCTTTTTGTCAATCTTATTAAATTTCCAATGTGAGATAATTTTATCACTAGAATTATATAATGGCAAAACCCACAATAGGATACTACTCAAGCAGAAAATGATTTTAAAAGAAAATACATGAAACACAAAATGTTTTCAGAAGAGTTAAGGAGATTTCTTGGGTAAGTTATGTTACAATAAAATATTAATGTGTGCTCATTTGTCATGTGTTAATTAGCAGAATAAGCTGTAGGAAGTCCAGATTACCATGCAAATGTTAATTAGGTCATAATTTATGTTAAGCATTTCTAAGTTTAGGAGCACTGCGTCTCATTTAGCAGCAGTTGAACTTTAGAAATAATTTGCATGTGCAACTGCTCGTTTTCAATTTTAATATGATAGTCACTTTGTTTTAATAAATACAAGAAACTGCATTTAAATAATAGCAAATTCAAAACTAATTTGGTCACAGCCAGTGCATTTATTTCCCTAGGAGAAGGCACCAGTCTTTTTATCACCAGTCAGGTTAAAAAAAAATTAAAAAAAAAAAAAAAAGCTTCAGAAGATATCTTTTCTAAACAAACTAAGAGAGTCCTCTCCAATCCCCACCACCTATTGCTACTTCTTTTTTGAGAAAATATGTGCCTGGTTCATTTTTCCAAGTTCTAGCTGGGCCATTTTACTTCATCACGGTTTTATCTCTGTACTTCAGATTGCTAAACTCTTTCCTATTTTGCTTTTACATAATTAATTTCTAAAAACCTCCAAATTTTTAATTTTTGCTCCATTTCAGGGCAATAATGATTCCATCTACTCTTCAATCCCTTTAAGGCACCATAGGAACCTGAGATTGCTAGGAAAGCCTCCAGAAGGAAAGCAATTCTGCTGTCTTTGGGGTGGGTAAAGTTTTTATTTACCACTACTTGATGAACAGGCTTGGTTGTGTTCTTGTTGTTTTCTTTTGTTTGTTTAGGGTTTATTTTGTTGTTGTTTGTTTTGTTCTGCTTTGTTTTGCAGTTCTGGGGATCAAACCCTAGGACTTGCACAGGCTAGGCAAGACCTCTACCACAGAGCTACACCCCCTCCCAAGGGCAGGCTTATGGTGCCAAGGTCCCCTTCAGTGACCTGATGAGACTAACGGATTCCTCTTGAGAGTAACATCATCTTTATCTTTAAACATTAAAATAAAATATAGGATTAGAAACAGAACTAATTATAGTGAAACATTGTTTTTAAGATGCATGATGTGACGATGTATATACTTCTTTATTAATGCATTAAAAACCTGACCCAACAGCAGGTCTGCCAGCTAGTATAATTTTTAAAGTAACCACACTAAGTCTAATTGATGTTTCAAGCCATCTGCATTTCAACAGGATGAAAATCCCTGGGATTTCTATTGGTGACAAAGTCACAGAACTCTAAAAAGATCTTTTTACTCAATGGCTTCCTAATTTAAATTTTTACACTATCATTATGAAACAACATTTTTAAAAAATCTTCTTTCTACCTTCAAAAACTGTTTTCATTTTCTATTTCTTGTTCATGTGCACACTTTGTTAGATATTCTAAATACAGTACACTCCAAATTTATTATGTCTTCAATGGTTTCCAATTACCAACAGTTATAATATTTATAATATGCTGTAAGATCAGAGATCCACTGTCAGCTCCAGAAGGGGAACACAGGCTGGGGTGAGGAGAACCCCAGCCCCCACCAGCGTGCAGTTCTCTGAGTGTATTTTACGTATGGGCTTCTAAATAAGCCTTGCTTCACACCTTTCTTTTTTAATGTGAATTTGCTGCCAACATTTAAAGATCTCTTAACAAATAAAAATCTCAGGTTTCAAACTTCTCATATGCAGTCTGTTATTATCTGGATACAGTCATCCCCTCACCAAAATCTCTTTTCTTTTTAGGGTACCTGCCTGGCCCCTGTGGGTTTTTGAGTTGGCAGTCACTTACTAGATAATAAAGTTCAAACTCCTGTCATTTGAAGACTATCAACATCTAGTGTCTTTGTTGTTGTTGTTAGGTGCCATCAAGTTAGTATCCAACTCATAACGACCCTCACAGGGTTTTCAATGGCTGACTGTTTTGGGATTGCCTTGGGAGTGGATTGCTAGGTCCTTCTCCCATTTTTGCAGTGGTGGGAATTGAACCCGGGACCTCAGAGACTGCAGCACAGCACTCTACCAACTGAGCTAAATCCCAGCCCATCTAGTGTCTTTAATTACTTGCTTTTGTGAGCTTTTGGTATCATCACTGTTCCAGGAAAGGAAATGGTAATTTTTCTTACCATGGGGCTTTTTCCATTCAACCCATTAAGATGGATTCTTTGTACCTTTTTTTCTCTTTTTTTCTCTTTTTTTCTCTTTTTTTCTCTTTTTTTCTCTTAACCAAGTCAAATCATAATTCAAATACTTCATCCACTATTCCAAACTGAAATGTTTACCTCCACTTATAGGAAGCTACCACAAAATAGGGATTTTAACAGTTTACCAAAGGGCAAAACCTACGGTCTTGCACATATATGAGAAGCCATTAACTCCTTATTATTTGATTTGAATTGGCTTTTGTCAAAAACCTGTTTTTTATTTTGTTGATGCTTTGTTTTTGCTGTTTAGTATTAATTTCCCATGGGAGAAGGACCTGGCAACCCACTCCCCAAAATCAATTCTCCATTGAAAACCCTATGAACAGCAGAGAAGCACTGAATATAGTGTTTCGCTGTTGTGTGTAGGGCCGCTATGAGTCGAATACTGACTCGACGGCACCTAACAACAACAACAACATTAATTTCCCCAAGCAGAGATTATTTTCCAGAAGTGTCAAACTACTATTTCAAAGCCTGTACATTATTTTAAATGATGGAAAATTTGGCTTATTTGACCAGATTTCTGGCATGTCTTGAAAATACTGGAACAGAAAGGCAATTGGAATTAATTGCCTTTTGTATAAGTGCAGGGGCTGGGGTTTAGCTCAGTTGGTAGAATGTTGCTCTATGCTCTCTGAGCCCAGGTTTGATCCTCAGCACCACAAAAACAGGAGAAGCATGTGGTAACTCACTTCTGAAACAATCCTGAAACAATGAGCCACTGAAATCCTATGAATAGCAGAGCAGCACTGACACTTTTGGGCGTGGCACAGTGTCAGGGAGTGTTTCCTTCTGTTGTACATAAGGTTGCTCTGAGTCGGACTCAATTCAATACCACCTAACAAGAAGAGGGCTGGGATTGGGCTCAGTGGGTAGAGCGCTGCACTGCAGTCTCTGAGGTCCCGAGTTCAATTCCCAGCACCGCAAAAATGGGAGAAGGACCTGGCAATCTACTCCCAAGGCAATCCCGAAATAGTCAGCCATTGAAAACCCTATGAGGGTCACTATGAGTCGGATACTGACTCAACGGCACCTAACAACTAACAAGAAGAAGTGCAAAAACCCTAGGTATTGTCCTCTAGCAAACTACTGAAATCCCTATTCTATGTTAGCTACAATCACCACATTGGGCCTGAATCCCCATATGGCAAATACTGGCTGAGACTGAGTAGCAAGAGCCTCCCTTAACAGATGTATGTGAGCTCTAGTTTGCTTTACTTTTCACCATTCCCTACTGTAGTGCCCCCGATCCACTTAAATAATCTAGATGATCAGACTCCCTGCACCCCCAGAAGCATCTGTGCCTGGGACCACCTATTCTACACAAAAATAACATTATTATAGGAAAAAAGTGACAGTCACCAAGAAGTTTTGGCTTGTAGAAATATAGAAGCCAAAGATAAACTGACAGCTTCTAAAATACCATAGCACTTACTTATGCCTAGTAGATGTTTGCCAGAAACATTGGTGCCCCCACCAAGATTCTGGAAACAGAAACTATATTGTTTGAGCTATTATTTCTACACTTGCCAATAAAGAGGTAAATCTGTCTTTGATGAGAGATAAATGTGACAGTCAAAGAACACAAAAAGAGAGAAAACATGCTGTACTAGAGTTTCTACCTCCCCCACCTTCCCTGCAGAGTATTTTGTAAAGAAGAAATTACCTCATTCTCAAAAATAGAGATATTTCCTGAATGTTCTTAATATATCTTTAATTGCCAACTACATGGTTACTCTTCACTTATTTATCTGCTCTGCTTTGGAATCTCCTCTCCCAAGACACTGCACATGATCAATAGCATTTATGACTTGTGGAAAATGAATCCTTTATTCTGGTCTCCTTTGTCAAGCTTCAACAAAACTCTAGTTTTCAGGGATGTGATAAACAGGTGCACCTTTATTATGCCTGGACACTTTCTAATTTTGTGGATATAAATAAGATTCTCACTCGTACCTCATATCCCTACATTGATTCCCTCTCCATCATGCCACACTTAGTCCTTTTTCTCAGAATTTCTGCTTTCCCCACTCTCCCTGAGGCATATACAGACTGAATTAAATGCAGAGTTCTTGCTATGGGAGTTCTATGTAGAGAAATCTATCAAGCATTGTATTTCTTTTTTTTAAAAAAAGTTATTTATGTTATTTTTATATTCAAGATGCACAATCCAAATCTCAACCTGAGACTCACAGAATGTCCCTCTTGAGCTCTGCTACCTGATATATACCATGTGCACACGGCACTTCTGATACAGACTCCAAGACAGCATGCCACGGAGTTTTCCACTAGGAAGAGTTTCACAGCATTTTCACTGGTGGCTGTCCACTCAGTTTCAACCCTTTGACTACCAACTTCAAATCAAAATGTATCACAATAAGTATTTTATTTCCAGAAACATTTTGTGACAGTGAACAAAACAAGAACATGATTAGCAAATAATTGGAATGGGTAATGAGTAAAATTGTCATGCAATTAGTGATGTGCATCATTTGAATGCAAAAAATACTCATTTGAAAAAAAATGTATAATCAGCTAAATAAGAAAAATTGGCATGTAATCACTATACCAAAAAGTTAGGTTGAAAATACAAAAACAATGACAGGTAGAATAAGCAATATTAGGTACAGTAATAATATATTTTATGTGTAGTAATGTGTAAATTTCTTACACAGTGGTACATTGCACATTGTACAGATAGTTTTTGTTTTCTGGTAATATTTACTGGCAGACAATCCCTCTGTTATTTCTGTGAAACATCATGGGACATATGTGTCCTGATGGTAGTGAAAGAGTTAAGCAGATATTCACTTTCTACAACTATTAGCTAGATCCAAATGAATCTAAGAAAGAGAGAGGGAGGAAGGAGAAACAATGTATACACAGTAAAGAGAATATGTAGATGGTATCAATGCGAACCCATGTCACACCCACAATAGGATCAAGTTGAATCATGCATTCTAACAAGATGGTTTGTGACAGTGGGACTTGAAGAAACCACATTTTCATGATATAGGGCCTATCCACTAAGAAGAGCAATCAAAAGCCAGCTAATTGAATTATCCATGAGCCCATTTAAAGAAGAAATATTGCTCAATAAAATTATACAGCCTCTATTTGGCCCGCCCCTCCAACTCTTTTATCTTTTCTCTAAGGGATATGTACCTGACATCCATGACAAAGATCTGCAGCTCACCAGAGAACTGACCCAAGTCACAGTGGAAACCAGGTTCTCCGCATTTATGGGGGTCCAGAGTAATGGCATTTGTAAGCAAGTAAATTTACTTTAAAAACACAGGGATATTTGGTAAGAGGCCCACAATTTCACTTGCTAGTCTAGAATATTTCTATGATCAGTCTGCCTCTATGCCTGAAATTCTACCATTTTAGCTTCATGTCTTCAAAGTAAGATTTAATGTCCTCAAACATCATCTGTTAAAACAAAAACATGAGCCAGGCACAGTGGCACAAACCTATAATCCTAGTAACTGAGGAGGTGGAAGCAAGAGGACCGCAAGTTCGAGGCCAGAGGCAGCCTGCACAGCTTCCTGAGACCCTTTCTCAAGATACAAAATAAAAAGGAGGGAGGAGCAGGGTACAGCTCAGCAGTACAGAATTTGCAAGTATGTGTGAGGCCCTGGGTTCAGCCCTCAAGTACCGCAATAATCATCATCATCATCATCATCTAAGAAAATAATAAAATAAAAGTGCATACCCTGAGGTAAGAACTTGAAGTTGCATTAGTCATTTGTATACCCAGAGTCTGCCTGTATATTATCTCCACTGGAATCAGTGGTATAAGAAACATGGTGAAGGATGGGGCAGTTGAGGTTGCCACAGTAGAAGACTGAGGAAGGCAGCAACAGCCAGTGATCACAAGGACACCAGCAAATTAAGAAAATGTCCCCTCCAAAGGAAGAAGGCAGTTCCAAAAGATTTTGTGCACACACGCATATGCACTTAGTGCTGCGATGGTGGACTTCTGAGAGGGGGAGGGATACAGCTTAGAGGAAAATATGGAGTAATCAAAGACAAATCTCTTCCTTTCCTTCCTAATTAGCCTTGGTTTTCAAAGTAGCCAGCCCCCTGTAGTACTCAGGAGCAAATTCTCACTTGAGGTGCAGGAATGAGATGTGAGTAGCTGGGTCTTATATAGCTGGTTGCCCAGGTAAGGAATGTAGGAACAAGTCTGTGGTGCCTCCACAGCCTCACAGAAATGGATTTATTTGCACCCAGCATTTTAGGCTGAGGTGCTTTTCTAAGTAAAAACAATTTCTTTCACTCCGTCATGGCACTTGCGTTAATAATTCCCAAATGAGTCAGTAAATCAAACAATCAAACTTTACAAAAGACCTTATTTCTGTTGAATCTTTAATTTATTTAGTTAGGCCTGGCCCTCAACTTAACTGTGGTCTAGAAAAGGATGTCCACAGGGCCTTTTGTCTCAATTTGGTTCCCTACATCACATATCCCTTTTGTCATTCACAAACATATGCAATTGTCCAAATCTGCAAAGGCTAAAGTCTCCTATATAAAATGGTTTAGTATTTGCATGTAACCTCAACACACACTCCTATATACCTTAAGTCATCTCTAGATTACATATAACACTAAATACAATATTATTGTTGTTAGGTGCCATTGAGTCAGGTCTGACTCACAGTGACCCTACGTACAACAGATAAACTGTGTACAACAGATAAACTATGTACAACAGATAAACAGATAAACACTCCCCAACATTGTGCCATGCCTGGCATTATTGTCAGTACTTCTCTGCCATTCATAGGGTTTTCAATGGCTGATTTTTTGAGGGGGGGAAGTGGTCTGCCAGGTCCTTCTCCCAAGCCTCAGCACTCAGTATTCCTTGGTGATCTCTCATCCAAGTACTAACCAGGCCCGACCCTGCTTAGCCCTGGATTCTCCAGAGATATGATTTCATGGAGTATATATTTACCTTTAACTTTCTTCTACCAATCTATTTTGTAATGTGGAGTAGAATGAAGTTAAATTTTAAATGGTCCTTATGAAGTAAAAGTTTCCTCTCCAGAGAAAGGCAAATGATTCCTGTTCATGGCAATGAGAATGAGTATTGCTAAGTAAACAGGATAAATCATTGTAAGTTCAATTCTCATCTAAACCAGTTGTAAAATGTTACTGCTCCCCTCATTAGGTAGTGAGTTAAATAAAATTTTAGCTATGTATTTGTTTTGTATTTGTGTGAATCTTGATTTTACCCATTTCAAAATTATTCTGTAATACTAGAAAAAAGATTCAAATGTGAAGCAGACACCATATTTTATCCAATGTTGTGCTAAGCACATAGTAGAAACTCAATAAATACTTATTGGATGAATGAACAACTCAATAAGTAAGATGAAAGGAGATGACCAAATAATATGTAAAGCCAGGAGACAAAGGTAAATACAGGATAATGTTTAGGAATGTGTTACAAGAGTGTACAAGAGGTGAACCGATCAAGAGTTCCCAATCAAAACTCCTGTTTCAGCTATTGGATGTGCCTTCTCACAAGATTACTGACCTGAATAATCCCAAATATTCCACATGAGTTACAGGAGGCTGGAAAAGCACTGTAAGGACATAGAGGTCTCACAATCATCAAGGGAGTCTGGAGATATGTAGGTGAAAGCTGAGCATCAAAACAAAAGAGGTGCTTTTCATAAGACATTTTTGGTGGAAATAGCCTATTTAGACCCACTTTTAATTGAAAATTCTAACATAAATACATCTGTCAAGTTGAGAGAAGATTCCAATGTTTGGAAATAAGTGAAAGAAGAGGTTGTGGTGATTTTTTAACAGTAAAGAGCTATTAGCAAATCACTCTAATGTGAAATTTAGTACAGAAAGCATTTTGAATGGGGATATTCCATTTCAAAATCATGCTGTCATAATATTGAGAGTTAAACAGGTAGAAATAATAGCCTTGCACACTTCTCATTGCCAGACATCTCAGTAATATATGGAGAAAAGGCATCCTTAAATCACAACACAGATGAAGGGCTTTGGAATCTGTCCTCTGTCAGCTCCAATTGTCCTAGAGTGATAGAAAGATATACAACACAAAGGATATCATTTGTATTGTTAAACCAATTCTTCAACTTTTAAAATTGTTTAGAAGAAAGCAAATTGTATGTTTTTGTCAAGGAGGCACCTGGTATATTTTTTCAATGATAATGTCACTCAAAAATATAACACCCTATGCCTACATCTACTTATCTTGACAAAATATTTCCACACATCTTTTCAGAGGCTGAGAACCAGAAAAAATTATGGTGCTAATTTACAAATCATGTGTGACGTTGTGACATACCCAGTGCCAAATATCAGAGGTTAAAAGTTCAGAAGTGACACCCTCGATCTAAACTAGAGATTCTCTGCCTGCACACTAACTAGCTATGGCCAGCTAAGTCCTGATGTGCAATACTGTCCCATATATCACAGGATATTCAGCAGCCTTGCTGGCCTCTACCCATGACTTGCCAGTAGCTACTGCTTCCTTAGTTAGGATAAGCCCCCCAAATCTGCACTGTCTGCTAAAAATCCCCTGTGGGGCAAAAGAGCTCCCTGATTAAGAATATTTGATCTAAACCAATGAGGTTCTAATAGGCTTTTCAAATACAATTAGTAAAATCAGTTCCAGATTTGAATCTTAGCAAGGATCTTAAGACAATACTATTGTCTTTCCTCCAACATAATTTCAACACATTTTGAATAAGAAAAAAGAAGGCAGAATAGCAGAACAGATGTAATACAAACATTCATTCATTCTTTTGCCTGACACTTCACTAAGCCTTATAGTTGGATAAATGAACCAATCCCCCACACTAACCCTATGAGACAGTTGGCTTCATCATCCCCATTTTACAGGTGAGAAAATGGACGGTTAGAGAGAAAAAAATGTTTTGCATAAAGTCACCAAAGTGAAAAGTCTTCAAGCTGAGATTTAGAACCAGGCAAGCCTATACAGATTGTATTTACTGTTTCTGATCTACTGGCCTATGAAAAGTAAGTACGTTTTATCTTAAGTTATTCATCTGTAGGGAAAGATGTCTTGGGTCCTGGGCCAAACAATGGCTGGAGGGTTAAGTCCAGCCTATTGTCTATGTTAGAATAAAAAGTTTCAAAAGAAGAGAAGGAAATTTCAGGAAAGATACCATTCATGATAACCCACCAGAAGATTAAATACCTTGGAATCAATCTAACCAAAGATCCTTCAGCACTCTACAAGGAAAATTTCAAAACATTAAAGAAAGAAATAGCAGAGGACACTAAAAAATGGAAAGACCTCCCCTGCTCCTGGATAGGAAGAATTAATATTGTA
>VMDO01003172.1:0-103928 GCA_007922755.1 Pedetes capensis
GAAAAGCATGTCAAAATGAATCACATTATGATGTACATTAAAAATTTCTAATAAAAAAAAACAAACAAAAAAAAGAAGCCATGCTAATTAGATGAAATCTGGAAAAAAAACTTATAAAATGTCTAAAATATTCTTAAAAGATATTTATTGATACTTTTATCAGCATACCTGGCTGTTTACTCCTCCACCATCCTAGCTGTTTATTTCTCTCCATCCCAAAATATTCTATTGCTTCTACCAGAAAAGCAGTCCAGAGTCTAAAATTTCTGCCATTCTACTTGGTGTCCGGTCCTTCCTGATGTTATTGTTACGAATGGTTTCTATGCATGACTATACTTTAGAAACAGTATAGACACTGTTATAAAATGAATAGGATTCCTGGATCTTACCCAGACCCACTGAATCAGAATCTCAGGGTAGAGGCCAAAGGTCCTTATCTGAAACAAAACAAAACAACAACAATGAAAAACTCCAAAGGTGATTCTGATACAGTAACTTGAATGAATATTTAGAAACCAATTATGAGTTGGTGGGGGGGAGCATAAATTTTTGAGTCACAAAAGATGTGGTATTAAATCCTTGGTACTCACCAATTGTACTGTTTTTTAAATTCTTAGAGTCCAAGGTAAGACACAGAGATGCACCACACAGATCTGCCTTCAAGAATGTACTTGCTCTTACCTGTGAGTGATGCCCTCAACAGACAGGTATCAATTCCCTTAGGATATTCCTACCTTGTCCAAGGTCATGATTTCCCCTGCTGGCCTGAATGAAATGATGGAACAAGGAAAGTTTATAAAGTTCTGGCTATTTTGACCTGACATGGTATGCTAATGGGAAACACTTGATTCAGAGCTCTCCATGGAGCTGGCCAAGGCTATGTCAGTTCTGCATACCAGTTTAATTTCCTCCTCTCTGTAGTCTTGCTTCTTTCCCCTTCTTTTCACAAGTGTTGATTCCTAATCTATTTAAGCATCTGCTTCTAGAGAACCAACCTGCTCTATATCTCAATTTCCTGTTCTGTAGAATATGTTGTTGTCGTTGTTGTTGTTAGGTGCTCTCAAGTTGGGTCCAACTCATGGTGACCCTATGTACAAAAGAACAAAACACTACCCTACACTGTGCCATACACATGATCTTTTTTTTGTTTGAGCCCATTGTTGCTGCTGTTGTGTTTCTTCTCATTTTGAGTCATGCCACATCAGAAAAAGGAGGTCCCAGGGGCTTTACTCCATTCCCATTATTAAGGTCAACTCTACTTTGAGGGCCTACAGTTGTACCACTGTGGCATCCAAACCCGTTAGATTGGAAGCTAAGCAGGGTCAAGCATGGTTAGTACTTGGATGGAAAATCACCTGGAACACCAGGTGCTGTAGGCTTGGGAAAAGGACCTGGCAACCTACTCCCAAAAAATAATCAGCCATTGAAAACCTTATGAATAGAAGAGAAGCGCTAATACTGTTTTGTCTGTTGTATGTAGTGTTGCTATGAGTCAGACACCGACTCAACAGTACCTAACAACAACAACAACAACTGCTTTGAAGAGGTAACTCTTCCCTAGTCACCTTTTCAATTCCTTCCAACCTGAGGGCCTCATTTTCCAGCACTCTATTTGACAGGGCTTCTTTGCTATTGATAGGGTTTTAAATGGCTAATTGTTTCAGGAGTGGGCTTCCAGGTCCTTTTCCCTAGTCTGTCTTAGTCTGGAAACTCAGCTGGAACCTGTCCACTATGGGTGACACTCCTAGTATCTGAGATATGTGTGGCATAGCTTTCAGCATCACAGCTACATGCAAATCCCCATAACATGACAAGATGACAGACATGTTGGGGTTCTGTAGAATATAGATGGTAATAATATGATTCTGTTGTATTGGTTAACTAGGATTATTTGACAAAGTCATCAGGAAATTGCATCTACAGTTATTCTCAAACAAAATTAAGTTCTTATTAGGAAAAGGTAGATTCCAAAAAGTCCTATATTGATAAGCCAGAATAACAATGGTAGAATGAGTTGAAGATGTCTACTAGTTAAGGGGGCACATTGTTGCATAGAGATTGAGACTCACAAGTCATAAGAAAAGCTTTACTTTGTGAGGAATGAGGCAGACTCAAGATGCTCTGAATTACTAAAACATTAACAAGAATAGATCAGACAGACAGAGAGGTCTTAGAAGTAAAAGACAGAAAGAATTAGAGGCCAGAGGACAGGAGGTCTAAAAGGGCACTAGCCTATTAGGATTATCTTTCTGGGAAAAGTTTCAACCTTCTGAAAGAATGGTAGTGTTAAAAGCTGACAGGCAGGCATAGCAAGACCGGAGGGCTGGACAGAGAACCACGCCAGGAACCACTTAATGAGAGATACTGAAAAAGATCGTAGGCATTACACCACACTTGATCCAGATGAGACTGCTGATTTGACGCTGAGCTCCTTCTCTTGGCTCCTTAAAGTGTTCCTTGTGAGAGATTTGGTGCCACACTGGGAGGTAGATGGGGTTGATCCTAAAACATGCTGTGAAATAGCCTCAGCTACAAATGTTGAAAGACTAAAGATGCTTTAAGAAAAAAAAAATCTTTGCAATAATAAAATGTGCAGGGCTCAGGTTGTGGTTCAGTGGTAGAACATGTGTAAGTACCTGGGTTTGATCCCCAGCACCAAAACACACACACACACACACACACACACACACACACACACACACACACACTCACTCACACTCAGAGAACACCAGAGAAGGCCCCTCTCATACTTTTCTGTTGGCAAACTTTCTACATACTGCGTTTACATCATTTACTCACTGTGAGGCCTTTGTCAAATTACTTTATCTCTTTCAATTCCATTACTTCATCTGTAAAACAGGAATAATAACACCCACATGGAAGATTAATTAGAGACATAAATATTATTGTGTATTTTAAGTTAATGTACGTGAAACCACCTCCCACAGTGCCTTGAACAAAACCAGGATTCTAGTAAATACATCTTTCATTCTTTCCTCCCACTTAGGCAGAAAATTTAAAAGTTCCTTAACCTTGTTCTTCCACAGCCATATCACCATTGTATCGCATCCCATCATATCTTGGAAGCTAAGCAGGGTCAGGCCTAGTTAATACTTGGCTGGGAGACCACCTAGGAATACTGGGTGTTATAGGCTTGGGAGAAGGACTTGGCAGCCCACTCCTGAAACCATCAGGCATTGAAAACCCTATGAATAGCAGATAAGCACTGACAATACGGCTTGGCATGGCACTGTGCCAGGTACTGTTTCATCTGTTGTACATAAGATAGGATGCGACTGGGAGGTTCCTAACAACAAAAACATATATCTTGTTTATTTGTGTCTTTAAAGCATGGGCATAGAGAGAGGTGGCTTCTCCTACATCCTATGCACTTGTGTGAAGTTTGTTATGTGCCTATATTTTTGTGCCATTGCAAATGTTTATCTCATTGTTTTCCTTTTGAAACCAACTTATGGATTCACAATTGCTTGCAAACTGTTTTGTCATTAAATTTTGTGGATGTGCATGTACATTTATGTGTGTGCAGTTTGAGGTCTCAGAATAGTTTTAGTGTTGGAAGCCATGAAAGCATTTTTCCAGGAGGGACTAGGAGGAGTCACATGGAAAAGAGTATTTTACTGTGAGGGGCTTCAATGACAGGGGCTGTAATTGAGAAGTGGTCTCAGTTTCTGCACTTTGTAAATTCAGCCTTAACTGGTTTTGTACTGGGGCCATGCTTCCCAGCCAATGACTAAACATAATACAAATACTTAGGCAGGCCCATTTCTGGAAGATAGAGGATCCTATGTTGAGTGACGCTGCCTTAAGCACTTTCTAACAGCCTCGCCAAACCTACCTTAAAGTACATAGCAGTCTAGAATCTTTCTGTTCAACCTACTTCCTGATTCGCTTTGTTCAGAATTATCCTTGCTTTGTAGTCTAACAGATCTCCTAATTCCCTACTTTTTCTCGAGGAGATTTCCCATAATCAAATTCTTGTATATTTGAACATACCTTGGCATCTGCTTCTTGGAGAACCTAGTACAGTGCAATAATTTTGCACTTTTGTGACAATATTGAATAAACAATTCTTAATTTTATTTTCTGTACTTCTATTTAAGGTAATATTTTTCATAGCAAGAGTTTATTTTCTAGAAGGTTGTTGTTGTTAGTTTCCATCAAGTCAGTGTCCAACTCATAGCAACTCTAACAGACGAAACAGTATTCTCAGTGCTTCCCTGCTATTCACAGGGTTTTCAATGGCTGATTGTTTCAGGAGTGGGTTGCCAGGTCCTTCTCCCAAGCCTATAGTACCTGACGTTCCCAGACAGTCTCCCAACCAAGTACTAACCAGGTCCGACCCTGCTTAGTTTTCTGAGATCTGACAGGATTGTACACCACAGTAGTACCACTGCAGGCTTTATAGAAGGTAAGAAAGCTAGTTAGTAGAAATTGCAAGATTAAGTTAACCAACTTGGGAGAAACTGAAGATCAGCCAGAATGCAAAATAAGCATCAGATACCAACAGAAATATGGAATTCATATTCTGTTAACCACAAAAATGAGAATAGCTAAGACCATGATGGGAATTGAACCAAATAAAGTGGAAGGCTTTTTCAGAGCTATACTGTATATTCTCCACTGAGATCCACCTTAGCATGGAATCCCCTTCTTCTTGATATGGTTTTATAAGAAGATAAGGAACATGCAAATGAAGAAAATATAATTCAAAGCAAAACCAATGAAGTGAGCTTTTGGTGTAGGGGAAATAATATCAAAGAAGGAATTTGGGATAAATTTGTTCAGAAAGGTGTGTGTGTGCATGAGTATAAATAAGCATGCACAGTACAGGCATCAGTCAGATCACATGAAGACCACAGAACCACAGAGCTACTGATGAGTAAGAGCCTGTAAGGAAGCTTCTGGAAATCCAACACCAAACTTTCATTTACAATTCACTGAGCACATGTAACTTAATCACATGTCACACCTTGCTGCAAGAAAGGCTTGGAAACAATGTCTTCTATCCAGTCAGGAAAACAAACAAACAAACAAACAAAGAAATAACCCACTTCAATCTCTATGTTCCATTACTAAGAAAGCAGAGCCAACACAATCTCTACCACAGAACACCATGGTCTATTCTACTGCTGCATTGCTTTGGGCCTGAGGTGAGGCAAAACATGGCAGCAGGAGAGTGTGGCAGAGGCTGGTCACCTCGTGGCAGATATAAGACAGAGAGAGAGTGAAAGTGGGAGTCTGGGGACAAGATATACCCTTCAAATGCACATGCCCAGTAATTTACTTCCTTCAACCAGTCCCCCGGCCCACCAATAACCCATGCAGCTATAAACATGTCAATGAATTAATCCATTGATAAAGCTAGTGTCCTTATAAACCAGTCACCTCTCAACAGCACCACCAGCTGAGGACAAAGACTTCAATACATGAAACTTTTGAGGAGACATTGTATAAGCAAACCACAAGAGCCAGGAAGACTCCCAGCAGCGGGGGAAATATATTCTTCAACTCTGCAAGAGATCTGTATGGAGTATCAAAACTTCCACTAAATTGATCCTCTTTGATGACCGCAGTGGAGGTGGGCATTTGAAAGGACGCTTTTTGGGGAATTCACAGCTTCATCCTTCTACTTCCTGTTTGTGCAAATGTCAAGGTATTATTTCAGTATTTAGCCTCCATAGGCTATCATACAAACTCCTCACAGGGTCATCTAAAAAAAAAATCTGGCAGGAATGTTCTTATCTTTCAGTAATTTCATGTACAAATAACCACAGTTAAAAAGTTTGTACAGTTATGGATTTTTAAGCCAGAAGAGATTTACTAGTCATTATGTTCTGTCATCTCCAGTTCTCATTTTAATGACAGCTAGCCTCAGCCAATTTTGAAATAGGATTAGGGGGAAAGTTAATTCTCATCTGATCTTTACCAGTGAGCTAGCTGCCTTTATCAGCCAAAGAATTTTTATAGAACTTGATTGAAAAAACTCAAGCCAGAACCTTATCTCCTTTTAAGGCGATCATTGTACATTTTGAGTAAAGAAGCAGTTGATTTTTTTAAAAATAGACTTTATTTTCTAGAGCAGTTTTAGGGTTCACAGAAAAATTTAAGGGAAAGTACAGAGTTCCCATATAGTCCCCACATCCATAAATGCACAGCCTCCTCCATCATTGACATAGGTACCAGAGTGGTTAATTTGTTCCAGTTGCTGAAACTACATTGATACAAAATCATCATCCAAAATCCATAATTTACATTAGAGTTTGTTCTTGGTATTACATTCCATGGCTTTTGATAAATGTACAATGACATTTATCCACCATTATGATATCATAAAGAATAGTTTTACTGTCCTAAAAATCACCTATGCTCTGTTCATTCATCCTTCCTTCCTCTAACCCTGACAAATGATCTTCATAGTTCTATTTTTCCAAGTATGTCATAGTTAGAATCCCATATAGCCTTTTAAAATCAGTTCATTTGCTTACTGATAGACATCTTGGTTGCTTCTAAACTTTCACAGTTATGAATTGTTGTTAGGTGCCATCGGGTTGGTATCTGACTCATAGCAACCCTATGTCCAGCAGGCAAAACAGTATTGCTACTGCTTCTCTGCTAGTCATAGGGTTTTCAATGGCTGATTGGTTTTTGGGAGTGGGTTGCTGGGCCCTTCTCCCAAGTCAACAGCACCTGGTGTTCCCAGGCGGTCTCCCATCCAAGTACTAACCAGGCTGAACCCTGTTTAGCTTCAGAGATCTGACAGGATTGGCTGCCACAGTGCTATGGCTGCAGGCCACAATTATGAATAAGTGGCTATAAATATCTATATAAAGTCTATGTAGACACAACTTTCTATCTCATTTGGGTAAATACCACAGTTGAAATCTTTTAACCTCTGCCAGATTTCAAATTGCTAAAGGCTCAATCTACTTAGATTACATGTCATAGATAAATAGCCTCTCTTAGCCAAGTGTTATTTCCTTCTGCCTCTAGTTTGAACTGATCTGTATCTTATAGGACTTTTCTGAAAGCAGCAAGAGTCAGCTTGTATACACTACATTTCGAATTTGTATTGGTCAGCTTTGTACTACTACAATGAAATACCCAGGGCAACTCACTTATACAGAGTGCAGGTTTCAGGAGTGAGATAGATGACAAAGGGAGTGTCACCATTTGGAAAGTGTCCTAATAAGATGCACACATTGTGCCACCACAGTGGCTTTAACGCCTACCACCTTCAGAAGTTGATCCATGGGAAATGTGGCTACCTTGCCAAGCACAAGAGAAAGTATAACTGGAGTGCCAGGACTAATAGATGAAATACCATTGGAATTGGTCAAATGAAGCACTTAAAAATTGTCTACCCAAGATTAGAGCATGGATTCCATGAAGAAACAACACTTAAACCCAAGAGGGCAGCTGTTGCAGCATCCAAACCACCTTGAGAATTTTAATGATTATTCACACAACAAATGTTCTGGTTTTAAAACTAAAGGAAGAAAAAAGAGGAGAGGTTTGTTTAGCACATAGTTCTGGAGGTTTCAGTCCAAGATCAGGTGGTCCACTGCTTTAGGCCTAATGAAAGAACTGGATGGAAATGGTGAGTACATGTCAGAACAAACTACTCACGTGGCCCGGGAAGGGCATGAGCCTGGCAGAACTCCCAAGGGCACACCTGCAACAGGCTAGGCTCTGTCCCACAAAGGTCCACAGCACCTCACAGTTCCACCATCCTGGGGACCACACCTTTACATACAGACTTTGCAGGGACACCAATCCAAACCACTGTATAGTCCTAACATTTTGGCTAATGTGACAGGTTCAGTGGATATGAGTTCTACCATCCAAAGATTGTTTGGCATCTTATAACTAGGTTAACCAACTTTCCAGTCTTCAAACTCTAAGCCCTTAATATTTTTTTCCCTATTTCTATCACAGAACCAAAGCCACAGTTTAGGTTGTGAGGTTCTCTGTACGAGATCCTGGTAAAAATGGCTATATTTCAGATACAGAATCATCTCTGGCTAGCTTAATCATAAAAGGATTCATTTCAAATTTTCTGAAGTACCAGAAAACAAACTTGCACACTACATGATAAAAAGTAACAGCAAAGAAATGCTCAACTACTCAAAGGTTTGCTTTAGCAAAAAAACATGCCACTACCCACTTATTTAGTTCCCATAAAGCCAGATATTAGAACTTCACCACCATTCTTTGAGAAAAAAAATACAGTAGTCCCCTCTTACTCACTGTTTTATTTTCAATGATTTCACTTGTCCATGGTCAACTGCAGACCAAAAATATTAAATGCAAAATTCTAGAAATCAGCCACGTTTTAAATTGCATGCCACGTGAGTAGCATGATGAAATCTCATGCTGATCCACTTTGTCCCACTTAGGTTATGAAGTCTTCCCTTTGTCCAGCATATCAGTGCCATGTATGCCACCTGCCTATTAGTCACCTTACAGCCATCTGAGATATCAGATCCACTATCCTGGTACCACAGTGCTTGTGCTCAAGCAATTCTTATTTCACTTAAAAATGGTCCCAAAATATAATAATAGTCATGCTAGCATTTCAGATATGCCAAAGAGATGCCAACAAGTGCTTCCTCTATGTAAAAATGTGCAAATTCTCAACCTAATAAGGAAAAAAACTATGCTAAAGTTGCTAAGATCTATAGTAAGAACAAATCTATCCATGAAATTATGAAGAAAAAAAGAATCTTGCACTAGTTTTGCTGTCACACCTCAAACTGAGAAAGATCTGACCATAGTGTGTGATAAGTGCTTAGTTAAGATGGAAAAGACATTAAATATGAGTATGAATATACAGGAAAAAACACAGTATGCATAGGATTCAGTACTGTCCACAATTTCAGACATCCACTGGGCATCTTGGAACACATGCCTGGTGGATAAGGGAGGACTATGGAGCCCCCATGACAGTGCTTGTCAAAAAAGCCACATGGCCTCTGCTTCAAGATGTTCATTTCCATGCTCAAAGTCTCACCCAGGGCTGTCTTCAGAAGCTATCACATACACTGCAAAGGAGTCTGGGGAATGTGATCTTTAAATTACCTGCCTCCAGAGCTTTGAAAGACTCCAGAATGAGTTTCAAACATTTTTGGTTATTGTTCCTGGGGTGGGGATGATATCAGCAACAGGCCAGTAGAGGACAGGAATGCTGCTAAACATATATAATCATATATAATCATCATATAATGCACAGGAAAGACTTCATAACAAAGAATTATGCAACCCTAAGTGTCAATGGCACAAGGTTGAGAAATCCTGGTGTCAAGTGAGCCAATCTAGAGTATCAACATCAGGCTCCTCAGACGGATAGACCCTAGTGGCAGAGGACCCCCTAAGATTGATTTCTGGAGACTCATAAGCAAAGGTCTGCATTCCACAAAGTCTCACTCTAAATACTAAAGACCCATGCCCCACCCCAAATACTTTTTTAAAAAGCTTAGTAACAAAGACAGGTACTGTACATTACAACCATCAGAGTTCCAAGCCTGCGCCTGACTTTGCCAAGCTCCTGTATTACTGCATCCTGTAACTGATAAAAACTTATAATACACATAAAAATCTCTTCTCCTCTGATCCAATCTTGAAGAATTTGACAAGTACCTACATTAGTCTCTGGAAAAAACCATCTCAAATTCTAGATTAGATTGAGGTCTCCCAGAAGCAAGCCCCAATTTGAGGACTTGAGTGTAAGTAGCTTAGTTGGAGGTACTCCCAACACAGTAAAAGAATGAAAAAGTCAGACAGGAAAGGGAAGGGAGTTAATGATTGGTTTGTTTTCTAGCTGTAGATTACTACTGTGGACAAGGCACTTAATTTCCAACTACAATTCAATAAAGGCCAACACTGAGCACATGCATAAGTCATCCCAAGCAAAGGCAGAAGTTGGGGCATTTGTACATTTTATTAGTTTCCTAGTGCTCCTGTTACAAACTTTTACAAATGTAGTGACATAAAATAGCATTTATCATCTCACAGTATGGGGGGGTCAGAAGTCCAAAATGGGTCATGCTGGGTTTATAATCAAGGTGGCAACAGAGTTGCATTTGGAGGCTCTGTAAGAAATTCCATTGCCTTTCCTTTTCTGCTTCTAGTGGCCACCTGCATCCCTGAGCCCATCTGGATAATACAGTATAGTCTTCTATCTTTAGATAATCACTTACATCTGCAAAGTATCTTTTTCCATGTAAGGCAACATATTCAGAGATTAAAGAACTAGGTTATGATCTTGTTTTATGGGCCATTATTCTGTACTGCATATGTCTACTTTCATTAGTTATTAATTAAAAACAGATCCGAGGAGGAGCATTAGCACTCCTACCTGTGCTCAGGTAGACCAAGCAGATTATGGTGGTCAGAGAAAACTCACAGGGAAAGAAATACAGGTGACAGCAATTGGAATTTGGGAAGTATTCAAAAAGTGGTGAGTGCAAGCGATATAGACAGGAGTCATACACCATCAGCTGTAAGTCTTCTCAGATATAAGTCAATACTCAGAGGGTACATTCAACCCTTATTTAGTTTTTGTTTGTTTTTAGAGAGGAAGGGAAAGAGGGAGAAAGGACAAAAATCCCAGAACTTGTACAAAGATCTTATACATACAAAAGATGTCTACAACACATATACACATCTTGAGATGAATACTTTCCATTTTGCTGTTTTAAGAACTTTTGGCACTAGCATTCATTTAATTAACACCAACTTTTCAGTCAACTTCATACTACACATCACTACTGTAATTCAATTCAACCGTGAAAAGTAACACATAGCTAACATCTCTTTAAATTTGTACATGTGTTTTTGGCACCCCTGGTATATAAGAAAAAGTTCATATAAAGGTTAAAAGGACACAAAGTCCAAAAAGCAAGCTAACATATTTTTCAATACTATAACAAAAATAGAGATAACTGAAAAATCAGTAGAACGTCTTCCTTTTGAAAGAGATTAAAAATAATGGAATATATTTTGGGGAAGTTATGCTCATAATATGATTTAAGAGTTCATCGTTTATTTGAGGAAGATAGTGATAGCACTGGCATTGGTTTTTAATCTTACCAAATCCTCACATGAGAACAAACAGGGCTACTATGTATCAAAATAAAAAACAAATAAGCCAGGTGTGGTGGCACACATCCATAGTCCTATGACTCCGGAGGCAGAGGAAGGAAGACGGTAAGTTCAAGGCCAGAGGCAGCCTGTGCAATTTGGTGCGAACCTGTCTCAAGATAATAAATAAAAAGGGGCCTGGAGGTGCAGCTCAGTGATAAAGTACCTGCAAAGTATGCACAAGACACTGGGGTCAAGCCCCTATCTGCAATAAACAAATAAACAAACACACATTTACAAAAATCAACATATAACTGCATGTCCTCAGAGCATGACATCTAAGAATATGAGGGCAGACTGCCAACAGCACAACTCTGTGTGCTTCCTCTGTGTACAAGGAAGCAGAAGGAGGGATACAATGGGGTCTGGCAGACCTGAGAACAGGAGAACCCAAACAACCCAGAGGAACTCACAGGAGAACACAGTGGACCATCTGGAAACAGCAGCTTAACCCTGCCCTGTGCCCACACAATCAGCAGGTAGTCATAAGCATCTGCTGAGGAACTGAAGGGGCTGGAGAAGACATCTCAATGAACTTTCAAAACTGAGCCATGATGGCTATCTCCCAGGGCAGGACCCCAGACTGAGAAGAAATTGGTAGGAGTGGCATCAAAGTGGAAAATGACAGAGATAATAAAGATGAAGAAAAGAAAATATTTATAAGGTACAAGAGGAAAACAGTTCAAAAAGCAAGACACAATGTCTTCTAGCGCGCGTGAGAGAGAGAGAGAGAAAGAGAGAGAGAGAGAGAGAGACAGAGACAGAGACAGAGACAGAGAAAGAGAGAGAGAGAGAGACAGAGAGACAGAGAGACAGAGAGAGAGAAAGAGAGAAATAACCCAGAAAATAGAGTCCTCTGAAGTTGAAAGGCTAACCTGAGTCATTCTTCCTTTTTAAGGTTTGGAAAAACTAATTAAGAAACAAGTAAACCTTGAGGTCAAGCTCCATACAAAATTATTACAAAAGAATAAAGAACAGAATGTTTTCCTTGCAAGCAATGAAAGTATGCCAGAAATACATATCTACTGGGTAAATTTTAAAAGACTTTACAAACAAATAACACAAGACAAGAAAGTATAACATAAGTTAGAGTCAGAAAAACTCAGAATTAGGCAATTCAGAAAAGAATTTTTTTTAAGTTAGATTATTTCAGAAGCAGAAATGAAAAAAGAGGGAAAACAGGAGTGAACTGAATAACAGATGATGCCTTAATGAATACAGAAGGTCAAAGTAAGACAGTTTTTTTAAAAACCCAGAAGAAATAAATAGATAAAAAATATTTGAGAGAAAGTAACAAATATTGAAATTAGGTAGATTTAACATATGATTAACAGAAATCCTTTAAGAAAAACAAAACAGGAGGAAAAAATACTCAAAAATATAATTAAATTTTTTTCCTGAAATAAAAAATAATGTTATTCTAAGATTTATAGAGATAATGTGGAACAAAGTAAGCAGTTGTGAATAATCTAATTCTACCAATCCCTATATCCTTTAGAACCATGATTCTCCATGTGGAAGAAAGGACATATAGATGTAATGTAGAGGACGTTAGGTCAGAGATTCTGTAGTGCTCCTAAATTTGAATTGGATATATTAAATATTTTATGCTGAAATATGTGTGTACAGACAAAGATAAAAAAAATAAATGGATAGAAAAAAAAAAGGAAAGGGAAGGAGTGAGAAAAGAGAAAGAAGAAAGAAGGGGGAAGAAGAAAAGAGAAGACCTTTTCTAGCTCTATCTACTGGAGAAGCCTAGAAACTGAGAAACGCAGAAGCAGTTATCACCTCTAGCACTCAGATGTGACTGGGGTTCAGTTGATAGAGTGCTGATCTGCACTCTCTGAGGACCGAGGTTCAATCCCCAGCACCACAAAATGGGGGGATGGGGCAATCCACTCCAAAAGTAATCCTGAAACAATCAGCCATTGAAAACCCTATGAGGGTCACTAGGAGTCAGATCTGACTTGAGGGCACCTAACAAAAACAAGAAGAAGCACTCACATGGTGCTCTTGACATACCACCTCCTGCTTTGAAACAAAACAACAAAAATTGGCATCTTGGAGAAATAGTAGAGTCAGGTCCTGAAGAAGAAAATGTACAAACTGAAACTTCTTGTCATACTATGATAATATATCTATTTTGGTTTTCAACCACAGTTCCTGGCCTATAACTCTCTCCTCAGGGCATGCCATAGAAACAAGAATTTCTGTTCCCCAAGGTGGGAACAGAATCTCTAATCTCTCTGCCCATACCTGTTGGGGATTTTTAAAATAATATTTCCCCGCTAGGGTCCCTCATAACAGCTTGAGGGGCTGACCCCTAGTTGACCCCAGGGCCCATCTCACTCACTCAAAACAGCCCCTCCCATCGAGTGAGCAAAGATGGCCCCCGGCCAGCTTGACCAGCCTCAACCACCATAATTTTGATTGGCTCACCTCACCACCTTGCAGGTAATAACTGTCTCCACTTGGCAGTTATGTCTGTTTGCCCACTGTACCTGCCAGCTGTGTGCCCCGATTGGCTGAACCCCCAGGTGACCCCTCCAGGACCCTATAAAAGCAGGGCTCCTGGACCCCATATCACTCCTTTGATCCTCACCTCTCTGACCATCTCCTGAACCTCATCACCTGGACCAGCGCTCCCTATTCCTGCAAGACCATCTAGCAAGCCAGCGAGATCAAGCCCAGGGGCCCCGAAGAGCCGAAGGCATCTAGCAAGCCACGAAGAGCCTCCCAACTCCTCCCACCCTTGGGAAGGAGGGGGGTAAAGAAGGCGAGCCACGAGAGTCAAGACCATCGGACCTCAACTGAACACCAGTGGCTGTGGCTGTGCCTTTAAGGCTGAGCTGTACCAGCACTTAGCCTGCAGCATTCCATGCTGCAGGCATAGAGCCAGCACTTAAAGGGATAGAGCCTTGCTCTATAGGGGCTGCCTGCTCCTTGCTCTCCATAAGGGGAGCACCCCAATAAACCTTCCCTGTTCTTCTCCAACCATCTGAAGGTTTCCCGAGGTCCTTCTTTCCCGACACCGGCCACGTGTTTATGTTGAGGGTTTGGCCCTAACTTTAGCCGGGCTAGAGCTAAAACCCCGACACATACCCATTACCTTTCTGTCTTGAAACTGGTCATAAACAAATTCCCTGAACTACCCTTGCCTGATTGGTAGGGCATAAGACCCTATTCAATCCTGAGGGGTTCTACCCCATACCCGGGAGGAAGGAATACTATACAAGAGAGGACAAGAAGAATCCAAGTAGATAGGTCTTGTTGGATTTTTCCACCCAGTCAATTAGCAATCACACCTATGTAATAAAGCCTCCATTAAAAGAAAAGAAAAGAAAAGAAAAAAGACAGGGTACATCATGCTTCAAGGTAGCCAAACACATGGAGATTCTAGGCACTGGTGCCCCTGGAGAGGGCATGGAAGTTGTATATCCCTTCCTCATTCCTTACCCTATGCATCTTTTCATCTGCATCCTTTGTAATATTCTTTATAAATATAATATAATATATTATAACATTAATATATTATTATTATTATATATCTAATATGTTATATAATATTATATTATATATAAATGTTTACTCAAGTTCTGTGAGCAGCTCATGTGAATTAATTGAACATTGGTTTATAGCCAGTAGGTCAGAAGCATTAATGTAACAACCTTGGGCTTGTCACTAAATCTTTGTTGGGTGTGGTAACTGTTGTTGTTAGGTGCCATTGAGTTGGGTCTGACTCATAGTAACCCTATGTACAACAGATGAAACATTATCTGACCTTGTGCCATGCCCAGCATTATTGTCAGTGCTTCTCTGTTATTCATAGGGTTTTCAATGGCTGATTGTTTTTGGGAGTGGGCTGCCAGGTCTTTCTCCCAAGCCCACAGCACTTGGTATTCCCAGGCGGTCTCCCTTCCAAGGACTAACCAGGCCCAACCCTGCTTAGCTTCCAAGATCTAATGGGATCAGATGCCAGGGTGGTACAGGTATAGTGGCACATGCCTGTAATCCCAGCACTTGGGAGGCTGAAGCAGGAGGATTGCAACCTGTAGGCCAGCCTGGGCTACATAGCAAAACTCTGTCTCAAAAATCCTTTAAAAAAAAAAAAATGTGGGAGAAAAATCTTGAGGTTTAAGCTCTTAACTTGTGGAATCTAATGCTGTTTCCAGGTAGATAGTGTCCCAGTTCTACTGAATTAAAAGATAACTGCTGGTATCCTCTATAGAATTGCTTGCTCCCCTGGTGGAGAGAAATTCCCCATCTTTTGAGGTCACAGAAGTCTTCCATATTGACTGTGGTGGGAGGTCAAAGGAAAAACAGACATTCTGTTTTTCCCAATATAATATACATAGAGCAAGAAATCTATGAAAATGTACTAGTGTTATGTCAAAAGGATTTGGAGCCAACTTGAAGAAGTTCTCATTGGCCAAAGAAGGGATAATTGAGCTGGGATTTAGCTCAGTGGGTAGAGCGCTGCGCTGCAGTCTCTGAGGTCCTGAGTTCAATTCCCAGCACCACAAAAATGGGAAAAGGGCCTGGCAATCCACTCCCAAGGCAATCCCGAAACAGTCAGCCACTAAAAACCCTATGAGGGTCACTATGAGTCGGATACCGACTCGACGGCACCTAACAACAACAATGGATAATAATTACAATTTACTAAAATGCATCAAATGTGGGAGAAGAAGTGGGCAAAAAGTGAAAGCAGGATGTCCATCCTTGCAAGGCCTGGTGAGAAGAGGTAATGTCAGTTCTAGTTTGAGGCTTTGTCTTCTACACTGAATATTGCACAATGATTACTGAATCATCACTCTGTTTAAAATACTTATTCTAGGATAATAATCTATTACTCAAGAAAGAGCAAAATAGCCATGGCCTATAGACTGCTTATAGACAAGGGCAGATTATTTCTACTAAGTAATGTTTGAAGGAGTGGGGATGATAAAAATAATGTTTTGATTATAATCCATGGGCCACAATTATTCACGTGCTAGTTACATGCATAAGATATGATGGACTCTGTCTCCCTACAGCAGATAGAGAGGAGATTCTACGTGTACACAAATATCTACACTATAAAATAGTATGAACTAAGTGTCATGTTGGAAGCACAATCAAAATTCTATAGTTCGTTTCCATAGGAAGCAGGAGGTCTGGGATGAAGAAGAGAGAAGAGACTTAGAGTTTTGCTTATGTGCGAGTGTCCCAGCTCAAGGCTGTTGGAAAAGTATAAATCAAACCAACCTAACCATTCAGCCAGGTGCTATGTGAGAGATGGCAAAATGTACAGCACTGCTTCATGACCTATCTGTGGAAAAGGGCCATTTTTCTTTCTCAAGTGGTTGTGATAAATGCTTTAGTAGAAATCAATAATGGTTGTAGAAGAATGATCAAGTGTTTAGGTATTGTGGCAATGTCAAATTTCTGTAAAATATTCTGTAAGCTTACTTTCAATTTCTGTACTTTCATTGCTCGCAATGTGAAATAAACACCAATAGAAGGAGTTCACTAAGAGAAACTGATATAGTAGGGGACTGTTCCTGGTTTTGTCATTAGTTGTCTCTGTGACCATATAAACCCTTTGAACTCTAGATTTAAGTTGGAATTCCAGCTCCCCTTCTGTTTTAATCAGAATATTGAGCTTTGATACAGTTACAAACAACTTTCAAATCTCAGTGGCTTAGTACACTTTTCAAACAGCGCTAGAAATCCAAGTGACTACAGGGCAACACTCCTTCAGTAGTAAGTCATCAATTCAGGGTTTTCCCCCCTCTAATGTAGTTCCATTATCTCATTAGGGGAACAAAGAAAATGAAGACATATGGATGGCCTTCTCACTGCTTCATCTTATATCTCATTGATAAGCACTATCATGCAGCCCTAATTAATTGCAAAGGAGATGAAAATATAAACTGTTTGTGTCCAGGAAGGAAAAATACCAACCATATTGTTACCAGGAATGTGGGTCTAGGAATCTGTCAGCAAACTCAGTCCTTGTATTCTGTATATATTTATATATACTGACACAGAAGAATTTAACTGACAGACGTTATAGCAGAGACTATAGACAATGTTTAAGAGACAGTTCAGCTTTAAGGAATAATTTGCAGGGAAAACTGAGTCACTTTGAAAGTTTAGATCAACCTGGAAAGGGACTTGGATAAACTTTGGTTCCCTGGGTGAATCAGTGGAGGGATATTTCTATTCCATATTGGAAGGTAAAGCCAGAGAGAATAGAAGAATTTAGGTAGTTTCTAGAAGGAAAGGTTCTTTGAATGGACAGAGAAGTCGGTGTGAGAGAAGGGGCAGCTCCATGTGAGAGGAGGGTTCATGTGGTTTCCCAGGAGGAGGAGAGAAGAAAGAGAAGAACGTGGTGCATGGTCTTTCTAGCTTTATTCAAACTAGGGCACATCAAGCATGATGTCAGAACAAAAGCATAATTAATTAATCTGCTTATAAGATGTGTAGCAACATGAGACTCATGGAGAACTCTCTCCTAACTGGGATCTATATATATACTATAGCTAACATAACTGATGATGAAATATTGAATGCTTTTGACATAAAATCAGGAGAAAAAAACCTATGCACAATTATGGCATTTGAATTCAACATTATTTCTGGAGGTCTTAGTCATAATAATAAGAGAAAAAAATGAAAACATAATAGATAAAAAGAAAAAAAGCAAAGCTATCTTTATATACAGATGATGTAACTATTTGCATGAAAATTTCTAATGAACCTATAAAGAAATAAGTAAATAAGAAATAAGAAATAAGTAAATGTAGAAATAAGTAAATGTAGCAATAGTACATAATAAGGTGGTTGTTATGGACTAAATACTTGTGTTTCTCCAAATTCATATTTTGAAATTCTAACCCTCAGTGTGATAGTATTATTAGGCAGTGTCTTTGGCAGGTAATTTGGGGAATGATTGTAGAGTCCTCAAGAATGAAGATACAAGGCTACAATATAGTCATCTTCAATTTAGGAAGAGTGTCCTCACCAGACACTAGACCTGCAGGCATCTTGGTGTTGAATTTTTCAAACACCAGAAATGCCAGAAATAAATGTTTGTTGTCTAAGCTACTTAGTATATAGTATCCTGCTACAATAGTCCAAACTAAGACAATGCTTAATACTTTCTTTATTCATAATTTTTAGTATACAACATAATGGGTCTCATTATGACATTTCCACACATGCATTTCATTGTACCTTGTTCATGTTTACATTCCCTTTCCCCTCCATGGACCCTCGACCTCTCCACCAATGGTCCTCCTTCTACTTGCATGTTTTTTTGTGTGTGTGAGTATATCTATCTATATTTGTACATCCTGATTTTGCCATAAGGACAACATTTGTGATATTTCCTTTCATTTCTCCCATTACCTTTCTTCTTGCCCCTTCCCCCTTTACTTTAATCTGTTATCTTTTCTGACATAGGTCTCGTCTACTTTCATGGCCTATATGTTTTATTAATGAATATATATGTATGGAAGTCTAACATCCATACATGAGAGAAAAAGTGATATTTATCTTTTGGGAATGGCTTATTTCACTTAAAATAGTGATCTCTAGTTTCATCCATTTTCCAGCAAATGCCATAATTTTGTCCTTATTTATGGCTGAATAAGACTCCATGGTATATATATACAATAATTTCCTCACCCACTCATCTGCTGAAGGACACCTAGGTTGATTCCATATCTTGGCTATTGTGAATAATGCCAGAACAGACATGGATGAATGTGCATGTCTCTACGGTACACTGGCATATTCTTTCAGAAAGATACCCAGGAGTGGGATAGCTGAGTCATATGGTGATTCTATTTTTTGTTTATTGAGGAACTTCCATACTGATTTCCATACTGGCTGCACCAATTTGCATTCTCATCAGCAGTGTATAAGGGTTCCTTACCCTGCAACCTCACCAGCATTTGTTGATGTTTTATTGATGATAGCTGTTCTGGTTGGGGTGAGATGGTTTCTCAATGTAGTTTTGATTTGCATTTCCTGAGGGCTAAGGATGCTGAATATTTTTTTTATATGATTATTGGCCATTTATATTTCTTTTCTTTTTTCTTTCTTTCTTTCTTTCTTTCTTTTTTTTTTTTTTTTTTTTTTTTTTTTTTTTTTTTTTTTTTTTTTTTTTTTTGAGAAATCTCTTTTCAGGTCTTTTGATCATTTTTTACTGGATATTTTGAGGGTTTCTGCTATTTAATTTTTTGAGCTCTTTGTATATTCTAGATATTAATCCCCTATCTGATGTATGCATAGATTTTTCTTCCATTCTGTAGGCTGTCTCTTCATTCTGATAATAGTGTCCTTTGCTGTGCAAAAGCTTTTTAATTTCATGCAATCCCATTTGTCAATTCTTGCTATTGTTTCCTATGCTTTTAGGATCCTATTCAGTAAGTCTTTGCCTGTCTGTATGTTGAAGTGTTTCCCTTATGTTTTCCTCTAGCAATTTCAAAGTTTCAAGTTTTACATTAACATCTTTAATCTATTTTAAACTGACTTTTGTACAAAGAGAAAGGGGGAACTAGTTTCAGTCTTGTATATAAGGATATCCAGTTCTCCCAGCACCATTTCTGGAAGAGGGAGTCTTTTTTCCAACTTATATATTTAGCACCTTTGTCTAATGTCAGGTGGCTGTAGCTGCATGGGATTATTTCTGGATCCTCTCTTCTGTTCCATTGGTCAGCATGTCCGTTTTTGTGACAGTACCATGCAGCTTTTGTTACTATAGCTTTGTAGTATATTTTGAAATCAGGAAGTGTTTTGCCCACTGCATTGTTCTTTCTGCTCAGGTTCACTTTCATGATTTGGGGTCTTTTGTGCTTCCATATGATTTTTAGGGTTGTTTTCTCTGTTTTTGTGAAGAATGTCATTGGAATTTTGATGGAGGTTGCATTAAATCTGTAGCTTGCTTTCAGTAATATAGCCATTTTTACACTATTAATTCCTCCAATCCATGAGCATGGGAGAGCTTTTGACCTTCTGGTGTCTCCTTCAATCTCTTTCTTTAATGCTTTAAAGTTTTCATTATAGAGGTCTTTTACCTCCTTGATGAGGTTTATTCCCAGGTATTTTATTTGTTTTGAAACTATTGTGAATGGGATTATTTTTATGGCTTCTTTCTCCAACTGGTTGTTATTAGTATAAAGAAAAGCTACTGATTTTTGTATGTTAATTTTGTATCCTGCTACTTTGCTGAAAGTGTTTATCGGCTCTAAGAGTTTTCTGGTGAAGTCTTTAGGGTTTTTTATGTATAGGATCCATATCATCTGCAAATATGGATAATGTGACTTCTTCCTTTCCTATTTGGATCCTTTTTATTTCTTTCTCTTATCTTATTGCTGTGGCTAATATTTCAATTACTAAACTGAATAGCACTGGAAATAGTGGACAGCTTTGTCTCGTTCCTGATTTTAGTGGAAATGCCTTCTGTTTAGTATGTAGTTACCTGTAAGTTTTTCACATATTTCCTTTATTATGTTGAGGTATGTTCCTTCAATTCTTAGTTTCTTCAAGACTTTTGTCATAAAAGGATATTGAACTTTTTCAAAGGCCTATTCTGCATCTATTGGTGGATACTGTAGTTTGTGTTTCTGAGTATATTTATTGGCTTTATTACATTTATTGTTTTGCATATGATGAAACAGCCTTGCATCCCTAGAATTAAACCAACTTGATCATAGTGTATGATCTTTTTAGTATGTTGTTGAAGTCAATTTGCAATTATTCTATTAAGAATTTTTGTATCTAGGTTCACCATAGAAATTGGTCTGTAATTTTGCTTTATTAATGTGTCCTTATCTAGTTTTGCAATAAGGGTAATACTGGCTTCTTAAAATTAGTGTGGTAGTATTCCTTCCATTTATGCAATAGCTTGAGAAGCATTGGTGTTAACTTTTCTTTAAAGGTCTTGTAGAATTCAGCAGTGGATACACCCAGTCCTGGGCTTTCCTTATTACTACTTTGATCTCACTGCTGGATATTGGTCTAAGTTGTTTATATACTCTTAACTTAATTTTGGCAGGTCATAGGTGTCTAGGAAGTTTTCCATATTGCCTAAATTTTCTAAGTTTTTGGAATATAATTTTTCAAAGTATTCCCTAATGATTCTCTGGATTTCATTGGTATCTGCTGTTAACTTTTTCATCTTTATTTTTCTTGAGTCTTCTCTCTCTTTCCCTTGGTTACATTGACTAAAATTTTGTCAATCTTTTTTGTCTTTTCAAAGAACCAGCTTTGTTTCATCAATTCTTTTTATTGTTCTTTTAGTCTCCATTTCATTAATTTCTGCTCTGATCTTTATTCTTTCTTTCTATCTGGTAATTTGGGGGTTTGTTCTTTTGTAAGAGCTGAGGTACATCATTATTTGTTTGAGCCTGCTCTGATTGTTTAATATAGGTACTCATCACCATACATTTCCTTCTTTGAACTCCCTTTGCATTATCCCAAAGGTTCTGGTAGGTTGTGTTTTCATTTTCATCTGATTCTAAGGTTTCTTTATTATTATTATTTCTTCAAGTACCCACTGATCATTTAAGAGTATATTGTTCATTCTTCATGTATTTGTATAGTTTCTATTTCTCTTGCTGTTGGTCTGATAAGATACAAGAAATTACTTTGATTTTTCTGTACTTGTTAGTACTTTACTTATGGACTAAAATGTGATCTATTTTAGAGAAAATTCCATGGACTGCCAAGAAGAATGTGTATTCTGTAGCCTTTGGGTAGAATATTCTGTATATGTATATTAAGTCCATTTGATCTATTATGGTGTTTAACTCTGAATGCTTTGTTGATTTTTTGGCTGGATGTTCTTTCTATTGATGAGAGTTGGGTATTAAAGTCCACGCACTATTATTTTATCCGGATCTATAAGTCCAGTAGTTTTTTTTTTTTTTTTTTTTTTTTTTTTTTTAATGAAGTTGGGCAAACTGATGTTCAATATTCAATGCAGTGAGACTTTGTTTCTTCGGACTAGTTTTAACTAAAAGTCTACTTCGTCTGATATAAGGATGGGTACTCTTTCCCCCACCCCCACCTTTTTTTTTTTTTTTTTTTTGTCTTCCAGTTGCTTGGTATATCAATTTCTATCCTTTTACTTTGTCTGTGTGTCCTTCCCAGTGAGATGTATTTCTTGCAGACAACAAATTGTTGGATCTTGTTTTTTAGTCCACTCTACTAGTCTATATCTTTTAATTGGAGAGTTAATACCATTTAAGTTTAGGGTTACTATTGACAGATGTTTTCTTCTTGTTGTGCTGGGTATTTTCCTACTTAGCTCATATACTATTCTTTCTTTTCTTTCCCCCTTATTTATATTCTGGGTTTTTTTTTGGGGGGGGGTTATGTTGTTTATGTTTTTGTTTGTTTGTTTTGGCTAGACATGATTATTTCCTAGTTCTCTTTAGTTTGTCTGTTCCTCCCAGGAAGTTTATTCTTTTCTGTGCCCTCATGGTGGAGACTATCTTTCTTCCTCCTGTGTGTGTAGGATTCCTTTAAGTATCTTCTGTAGTGCTGGCTTGGTGTTCATGTATTGGTTTAGTATATGCTTGTCTTGAAATGTCTTTATTTTTATTTTATCCATCAATTTTAAACAACTTTAATGGATACAATCTTTCTTGGCAGTTATTTATTTTCAGGGCTTGAAATATATCTTTCCATCCTTTCCTAGAATTTAGGGTTTATGCTGAGAATGATGTAATTCTGATGGGTTTTCCTTCATAAGTCAATTAGTGTTTTTCTTTTATAGCTTTTAATATTGTGTTCTGTAGTCGTATTTTAATTATGTGTTGTCATGAGGCTCTTTTCTGATCATGTCTGGTGTTCTAAATGCCTCTTGGGTTGGATGTCTATTTGTCCTCAAATTTGGGAAATTTTCTGCTACAATTTCACTAAATAAGTTTTATGTCTTTAGTTTTTAATTTTAGCTCTTTCTTTTACCCCATGGATTCTTAGGTTTGGTCTCTTGATCATATCACAGTGTTCTGAAAATTGTGATCAAGTTTGTTTATTTTTGATATGTGAATGCAGTATTTCCTCAACTTTGTCTTCCATCCTGGATATTCTATCTTCTATTTCACTTGTTGTTGTTGTTAGGTGCCATTGAGTCAGTATCCGACTCATAGTGACCCTCATCGGGTTTTCAATGGCTGACTGTTTCGGGATTGCCTTGGGAGTGGATTGCCAGGTCCTTTTCCCATTTTTGTGGTGCTGGGAATCGAACTCGGGACCTCAGAGACTGCAACGCAGCGCTCTACCAACTGAGCTAAATCCCAGCACTACTTCACTTAGTATACTGGTAATACTTTCCACTGTATGTTTTATTAGGTTTATTGTTCTTCATTTTCCAACATGTGTTTATTTTTCAAAATCTCAATTTCCTTGCTCAATTTCTCATCCATTTTGCTTTTTCTTCTACATTGGTGAATTTCCGACCAGGTTCTGTATTGATTTCTATACTTGTTCATTTGCTTGTGTCCTCTTTGAAGTCGTTGTTCATTTTTACTAGTAGACTTTCAAGTTCTTTGACATTTCAACTGTTTCAATATCTTTGGATTCAGTGGTTAAAGAATCACAGTCTTTTGGAGAAGATGTGTTGCCTTGCTTTAAAAAAAAAAAAAAGATAAAATTTAAAAAATGCCCAAAGAGACACAGACAACAACTTGTTCCTCTCAAATTCTAACATCTCTGATAGTTGAGGCAGGAGGATCCTAAGCCCTAGACCAGAGATAGCCTGTGCAATTCAATGTGATCCTGTCTCCAAGAAAAAATATGAAAAAGTCTGGGGGTATAACACCATGGCCCAGTAATTATGCCCCACAAAGTCCTGGGTTCAATTTCCAGCCTAGTAGGGGAAAAAAAAGGAGAAAAGCAGAAAAAGTACTGGAGGATCTTCTTTCTATGGTCTGCAATGGAGTATGTTAGTAGAAGTGGTGGTCTGTTCAGAATGGAGTCTTTCTATCTGACCACAGCTCACAATTGACAATCTCTATATTTTTCTTCAGGAGATGGAGTTGTCTTCTCTCCTGAGAGAGGGGTGCTTGTGTGGGGAAGTGACAGGCCACCCCCAGGCTCTCTGTGGTGATAGTTTTTTGTTTTCATGCTCCCTGGGTAGCTCCGTTTCACACTCAAGTTTCACACTCAGTTTTACACTCTCCAGATGATTCCTGGTTACAGCCCTCCAAGAATGGAGAGTAGGAAAGAGAGTCACTTCTCTAATACTGAACCCTTCAGCCAGGGAGAACCACTGCCTCAGCAAGTGCCTATAAGAGTTCAAGGGCTTCAAGGACTGTGGACTTGTCCTGTGGGCCTACCAGTCTGATGGCCAGGGCTGTCTAGCTCACCTTTTTGGATGAGGGCTGTTTCCTCTCCCCTATGGGCAGCCATGGCTGGAGATGTGTCCTGATCAGTCCCTCTTGCTGTTCAGCTCCCTTCTGCAACCTGGACCATCTAACAGTCTCTTCTGTGGTTTCTGTGCTTCTCCAGACCGTCTTTCTTTGGAATAGATTCCATTCCTTCTGATTCTAACTCCTTTGTTTCACCACATCACACCAAGGCTGCTTTAATCCTCCCTCTTAAACTGGAATTCAGGAAGGCTGCTTATGCTTAATAGGATTACAGGTGTGTGCCACCATGCCTGGCTCACAATAACTGATTTTTAACTATCAAACTGACCACATATTATAAATGCTAGACAAGGAATGCTATTATTTGTTAAGCCAAGAACAAAGCAGCTAACTAGACACATAGCAGAATAGAGCTATAAGGGGCTTTTGTGGGCATCTATTTTTTAAAGTATAACATTTTCCTCCCAAAATAAAATCTTAGAAGAAAGTCGAACATACTAAACTTTGGCTTCATGGTAGTAGGGAGAGAATCAAAGTCCCCTCACTCCAACCTTGACAGCCCTGACACAGTTCAGCAGAATCAAAGTCTCTTGGGTACAGGATTTTTAAAAAATGCTGTTTAATCCACTCATTTCGGAAAGGGTACACTTTTGGGGGCAGCTGCATTAGACAGGAAGGACAATAAAGATGACAGGAGACTGAGACTGCCAATATTTATAAGCAAACACTAGATCTGGATGCACCATCATCCTTCAGTAAATGGGGTGAGAGTCTCAAACACACAGGAATTCACCAATATCATCAGTCTCCTTCCACATTAAAATAAAAAATATGAAAATGTTTGGTAAACCTGATACCTATGTCCTTAAATCTTGTGCTGTTCTACTGCCCTCTGCTGGATATATGTCATTTTTATGGCCTCAGAACTAGAAGTTATGGGCTGAGGGTGTAGCTTGGTGTTAGAGCAATTTGCCTACATGCAAGGGACCCAGGTTTTAATCCCAAGCATCTCAAAACCAAACCAAATGAAACAAAAACCTAAAAGTTCCAACTGTGGGAAGTAGTCATGGGAATGGTTGTCATTGTCGTCGTCATACCACCAGCTGAATTGTCAAGGTCAAGTACACTGCCATGTACTTTATATTCTTAGCTCATTTAATCCAAACAGCCTTATGGATAGAAAATATTATCCTCAATTTGTGGAAGAAGAACCTGGGGGCTCAGAGGAAAGAAACAAACCAAAGTCACACAACTAAGGAGAATTAAATATTGGTTCTTAAGCATAGGTGTTCATTACTAGCTATTCATTAAATATGAACTTTCAGTCTGTCAGTTGCATTGATGATTAACATGGAATGGTAATTCTATTTGGGGCCTGTTGATTCACTGATTAATAATGATGGAATTATAAACACAACTTTTATTCTAAAAAGCCTGAAATAAACATCTTTCTTTAAATTTCCCTCTGGAGATGGCTCAAATTTTGTCAGAGGAAAAGTTTACTCAACTGAGAATAAGAAAGAATGTTTTCAAGGTTTCTCAAAATGTGATCCACAAATCTTCTGCATTGGAATCATGTGAAGTGCTGGTTCAATATACAGAATCCCAGGCGGCAGGATATCTTTTGTAAGTAGAGAGGGCGGGCTTTGTTCCAAAGAAAGGGGATATGGGTGAGGTTCAGAGAGAGGAGGAGGAATTAAAGATAGATTTCTAGAATTTTTAACTCAGCAACTGAGTGGAAAGTAGTGACATCAACTGAGATTGGAAAGAATGGTAGGAGCATGCCTTATTATTATTAATTCATTAGTGGTAGCTGTTTAGGTAGTTGTTGTTGTTAGGTGCCATCGAGTCGTGTCCGATTCATAGCGACCCTCATAGGGTTTTCAATGGCAGATTGTTTCGGGATTGCCTTGGGAGTGGGTTGCCACATCCTTCTCCCATTTTTGTGGTGCTGGGAATCGAACTCGGGACCTCAGAGACTGCAGAGCAGTGCTCTACCAACTGAGCTAAATACCAGCCCTGTTTAGGTAGTAGATATACAAAATCCAGGGCTTAGGGTTAGGCATTTTAGGTTTGGGGTCTCAAATAGATAACCAAATAAAAAAATAGGGAAAGCTGCAAAGGAATTCACTGGGATAGTTCAGCTAGAACAGTGGAAAAACTGGTGAGGGCAGAATGCACAAGGTTAGAAACTGTTCTGAAGATAATTTGGAGCATCCACATCTTGTTATAGGCTGGTAAATGGAGAAAACATTGAAGTTGTCCAAGATTTTGTTTTACTTGACTCTACAATCAACACCCACGGAGACCACTGTATTGGGAAAAGCTGTTGCAAAAGACCTGTTTGAAGTTCTGAAAAGTAAAGATGTCACATTGAAGACAAAGGTGCGCCTGACTCATGCCATGATATTTTCAGTTCCATCACATGCTTGTGAAAGCTGAACGGTAAGGGAGATGGTTGTTGTTAGGTGCCACTGAGTCAGTGTCTGACTCATAGCAACCCTATGTACAACAGATGAAACACTATGGTCAGTACTTCTCTGCTATTCATAGGGTTTTCAATGGCTGTTTTTTTGGGAGTGGGTTGCTAGGTCCTTCTTCCAAGCCTACAGCACCTGGTGTTCCTAGGTGGTCTCCCACCCAAGTACTAACCAGGTCCAACCCCTCTTAGCTTCTGAAATCTGATGGATTGGATGCCACAGTGGTATGGCTATAGGCAAGGGACATAGGAGAAGACAAATATACCACAGACTGCCAAAAGAACCAATAAATCCATCCTAGAAGTAGTAAAACCAGAGTGCTCCTTGGAAGCAAGGATGGCTAGACTGCATCTGATGTATTTTGGACATATGGTCAGGAGGACCTAATCCCTGGAGAAGGATATGACTTTTGGGAGAGTGGCAGATCAATGAAAAAAAGGAAGATCATCAGCTAGATGGATTGACACAGCGGCTGCAACACTGGGCTTAAACATAAAAAAGATTGTGTGCATCACAGTGTCAGGGAGTGTTTCCTTCTGGTGTACATAGGGTCGCTATGAGTAGGACCCAACTCAATGTCACCTAAACACAACTACTTCCACAAACTCTACTGGCACTCACAGAAAAGATCAGCAAGAACACTAAAAAGTATCTATTGCAAGCCTGTAAAGAACCAAAACATCTAGGAATAAATCAAACCAAGGTATCAAGGACCTCACAATGAAAGCTATAAAACACTACACAAAAAAGTTAAGACAACATTAGAAGATGGAAAGACCTTTCTTGCTCATGGATTGGAAGAATTAATACTGTGAAAATGACTATACTACCAAAAGTGATCTACAGATTCAATGCAGTCCCCATCAAAATTCCAATAATATACTTCACAGAAACAGTAAAAACAATGCTATAATTCATATGGATGCACAAAAGACTCCAAATAGCCAAAGCAATTCTGAGCAGAAAGAACAATGCAGGAGGCATCACAGCACCTGACATCAAATTATATTACAGAGCCATAGTAACAAATACAGCTTGGTACTGGCACAAAAACAGACATACAGACAAATGGAATCAAAGAGGGGACCCAAAAACAAACTCATGCAGCTAGAGCCACTTGATTTTTGACAAAGGTGCTAAAAACATATATGGGAGAAAAGACAATCTCTTCAACAAATGATGCTGAGAAAACTAGATATCCACATTTAGAAGAATAAAAGTAGACCTGTATCTTTCACACTGTACAAAAACCAATCCACATTGGCTCAAACATCTTCATGTAGAACTGGAAACTTTAAAAACCACTACAAGAAAATATAGGGAACATACTTTAATGCATAGGCATAAGCAAGTACTTTCTTAAAAGGACTTCAGGGAAAAGTCGAAGAAGGAAGATAATACCTGCCCTAAGACTCAGAGAAACAGGAGAGCTTAAGTAATGGTTTAAAATCATACTGAACAGATAGATATAGTAAAAAGTAAGATGAGAGAGGGGTAAAGAAATACAGACCTAGGTACCTAGCATCAACTGCAGGGGAAAGAGGGGGGAATCAGCATGGTAGGTCAGAGATCAGAAATGTAGAGCTTTGTCCCAGCAGGAAGAGAAAATTACTGCCTTCACATAACTTGGCCGGTAAGAACCCCACAAACAATGCTACCAGCATGATGTGGGTTGCACAGACCAGAGAGAGTTTGGAGGAGGAGCTGGGGGGCGGGGGGAGTCCAAATCAGAGACGCACCTGAGAAAGTGCCACAGAGCACAGCCCTGGCAACCCACCATCCTGTTGGCAGCACTTGCCATGGAGAGAGTATGGTGAGTGAACCCCGGGGACAAGTGTGATGGGCACCAGCAACACAGTCAGCCATCTCCCCACCATGGAAGTACTGGTTAGGCAGTCTATGATAGGAGTACAGTGTACATGAGTTCTGCATGATAGTGCAGTTCTTAGATCTGGAGCTGACATGCCATCATCCTGGCCACTGCAGCGTGGGATCAGCAAGTGAGCCCCAAAGTCAGTATGCACAAGAGGGTGGCATCAGAGCCTCAATTCACCACAATCTGCCACTGCCACTTGGACTGCACTCTGAGGTGAGACTTTGGCATGTGCAAGCTCCACGGGGGAGCACTAGCCTCCGAAGGACTGGAGGAGACACATTATCACCCTGCTTGTGCAGCACTAGTGGTGCACCCCACAGGGCAGGGCACTGAGTGTACCCTGAAACCCAGTCTAGCCCAAGAGAGTGGCGCAGACATTCCACCATCATCCGGCCACAGGGCCACTGCACAGAAACCCCTCCCCCAGGTCTCCTGGCTTTCAGCCACGAGCATTTATAGGGAAAATCCCTTCCATGTGGAGGAACTGAGAAATCTCAAAATAATGCTGTCTTCACTGGTTAGGAGACTTTATACCACAGAACAATGAAAATTGTATTATAGGTGGAGGCACCAGCAGGGACATGGCTGAACAATGACCCAGCATGGCTTTTCCTGAAAGCAAGAGGCAGGAAGGAGGTACTGTGGGGCACCCAGCAAAGATGCTCGGCTGAGGGAAGTGTGGCGGGGCCCTCTCAGATGGTTGCAGCTGGTAGGAGAGAAGGCAGTTAAAGCAGAGGTCTCCAGGACTCTCCAGGGAAGAGGCGAAATGAGGATCTGTGAGTTTGTGAGTGGTGACTTGTTTTTTGGAGGAGACTGTAGTTCCCCGGGACCCTGGTGCAATTGGAACTATGAGCTGGAGAGAGGGAAGGTGAAAGATGGAGAGTCCAGAGGACAGTGAAGAGCAGCAGGTGCTGCTGGTTCCCTGAGCCTAGGAAAATTTGTTCAGAATAAGGCGTATCTGGGGCCTGATACTGCTTGTGACATGGAGAAGTGTCATGGTCTGAGGAGCCTAAGACACATGGTTTAGGCCGTGGAACGATTAAGGACTGGGAACACAAGGGACAAAGAAAAATTAAGGGGAAAGTGCTGAATGCAGAGTTAGCATCAGGAGCTAGGCACTAGGCACTGAGGCTGAAAACTATGGGGCAGGGGAGGGAGACAGAACCACCAGCAACTCACTGACACCCAAACTGAAGGGAACGCCAAGGGAAGAATCTCTTTACACTCGGAGGAGGTGGGACCTAGCACCCAGACCAAGCAATAGGTAAGACTCAGCAGAAAAACAAATGAAACATGGAAGGACATACTGGATGGGAAGATCCTATGAACCAAAGGATCTCAACAGATAACATCAAGAAACTGGATTCCTGGAGATGCCTGAAGAATTTAGAACCTTGCTTATAAATATGCTAAAAGACCCCAAAGTCACGCCATGAAATCTATTAATTCACTAGACAAAAATGTATCTCATTTGGAGGAGAGGTTCTCCAGAGATCTTGAAACCCTAAAAACAAAAATAATAAAAACTCTTCCCTCCAAAACAACAAAAACAAAACAAACAAACAAATGAACAACAAAAAAGAAAAAACAAAATCCCAAGCAGTGATCCTAGAGATGCAAAGAAAATTAAGCCAACTCAGCATTATGGTAGAATCTTCAGTCTCAAGGAAAGATGAAGATGAAAATAGGATCACTGAAACTGAAAAAGTAGAAGATAGTATAGTATTTACTTCCATGCCAAGGTAGAATGATGAAACAGTATCAACAAGATTTTCAAGAGATTTCTGACAAAATGACAAAATGAAACCTAAGAATTCAGGGGTCCATGAAGGAGGAGAAAACAACAGGAGAGGATTAAGAAATTTATTCAAAGAAATATTAGATGAAAAGTTCCCAAGCCTAAGCCAAGAGCTGGATACCTACACAATTGAATCATTCAGAACCCTAAACAGTAAACCAAAAGAGATCCTCTCTACAACACCTTATAATTGCAATGCTAAATTCAGAGTGCAAAGCAGCTATTCTGAAAGCTGCAAGGAAGAAACGTTAACTCACCTACAATGGCAAATCCCTCAGAATAACAACAGACTACTCAACAACTTTAAAGGCAAGGAAATCTTGGACAAACATCATTCAAGATCTGAAAAGAATAACTGCCAACCAAGATTACAATATCCAGTGAAGTTATCTTTTAAAATAGATACTGAGTACAAGACATTCCACAATATTGCCTTGTTCAAACGATCTGCAGCCACTAAGTCAACATTGCAGAGGACCCTCAATGAAACACCACATATGGGAGAGGAAGGACAATCCCACATATAAGATCAAAGAAATGAACCATGAACACAAGAGGAAATTAAGAAAAAAATAGGCAAAATATGAATCAAAAAATAGTATCAACTACCGAATTCATCCATAATAAAATCTCTCCATAACTAATTTCAAGGGAAACAGTCTTAACTCACGAATCAACAGACATAGATTGCCCAACTGGGTTAAAAAACATAAACCTTACATATGTGGCATCCAAGAGACTCACCTAACACATAAAGACTATAGAAGGTTGAAAATAAAGGTTGCCAAACAATACACCAAGGGGGGGGGGGGAGCAGGAGTTGCCATATCAATTTCAGATAGATTAGAATTCAATTCCAAGCTAATCAGAAGAGACAAAGGAGGACATTAAGTGTTATTAAAAGGAATCATCAACCAGGAACCCATAATTTAATATATACTCTCCAAATGCAGGGGCACCTAGCTTCATAAAACAAACTTTATTGGACATAAGGGAACACACTGGACCAGAGACAATAATTATGGGAGATTTTAATATCCCCATTTCACCAAGGGGCTGGGATTTAGCTCAGTTGGTAGAGCGCTGCGCTGCAGTCTCTGAAGTCCCAAGTTCAATTCCCAGCACCGCAAAAATGGGAGAAGGGCCTGGCAATCCACTCCCAAGGCAATCCCAAAATAGTCTGCCATGGAAAACCCTAAGAGGGTCGCTATGAGTCGGATACTGACTCGATGGCACCTAACAACAACAACTTTCACCAAGAGACAGGTCATCAAAACAAGAAATCAGCAGAGAAACAATGAACTTAAATTGCACTGTAGATCAAATAGAACTTATAGATGTCTTTAAAATATTCCATCCATCTGATGAGGAATACACATTCTCAGCATCACATGGAACTTTTCTAAGACAGACCATATTTTAGTCCACAAAAACGGTATCAACAAATACAAAAAAGTAGAAATCATCCCCTGTATCCTGTCAGATCGCAATGGAATTAAACTCAAAAACAAGAAAAACTTCAGAAATTTTACAAACTCATGGAAACTAAATACACTGCTGGATGATCAATGAGTTATTGAAGAAATTAAAGCAGAAATTTTAAAATTCCTTCAATCAAATGGCCTGCAGCCATAGCCCTGTGGTATCTGATCCCACCAGATCTTGGAAGCCAAGCAGGGTCAGGCCTGCTTAGTACTTGGATGGGAGACCACCTGGGAACACCAGGTGCTGTAGGCTTGGGAGACAGACCTGGCAACCCACTCCCCCCCCCCCAAAAAAAAAAAAAAAAAAAACCCACCATTTTAAACCCTATGAATAGCAGAGAAGCACTGAAAATAGTGTTTTGTCTGTTGTGTGTAGAGTCGCTGAGTTGGATACCGACTCAAAGGCACCTAACAACAACAAGCAATCAAATGAGGATGAGAACACATCCTACCAAACTTTATGGGATGCAGCAAAGAGGGAAGTTCATAGCAGTGAGCACCTTCATCGATAAGTTAGGGAAGGCCCAAATAAAGAACTTAACACATCTCAAGGCATTAGAAAACCAACAACAAACCAAATCCCTAAAGGAGCACTCAAATTGTCAAGACCAGGGTAGAGCTATCTCAATTAGAATCTAAAAAGATAATTCAAAGAATTAATGAGACTAATAGCTGGTTCTCTGAAAAGATAAAATAGATGACCCCTCGGCAGTCTCACCAAAAGAAAGAAAGAAAAAGCTAAAATTGAAAGAAAATAAAGATGAGAACGGAATCATAACCACCGATACCAACAAAATCCAAAAATCATTAGGGAATACTTTGAACAATTGTATTCCCCCAAAAATGAAAATACAGAAAAAAAGGATAAATTTATTAACACATACCATTTACCAAAATTAAGCCCGGAAGATATAAACAATCTAAATAGACCCATTACATATACTGAAATAGAGAAGGTAATAAAAAGGCTCCCGAAACAAAAGAGTCCAGGCCTTGATGGGAACCACAGCAGAACTCAATCAAACCTTCTAAGAAGAATTAATGCTTATCCTCCTCAAACTACTTCAAAAAGTAGAAAAGGAAAGGGCACTCCCAAACTCATTCTATGAAACCACCATCACTATGATACCAAAACCAGGCAAGGACACTTCAAAGAAAGAGAACTACAACCAATTTCCCTGACGAACGTAGATGAAAACTTTCAACAAAATCCTGGCAAACAGAATTTACCAACACATAAAAATCACACACCATGATCAAATGGGCTTCATTCCACAGATGCTAGTTCAACATATGAAAATCAGTGTAAGTCAACCTATCAAGACACTTGCAGCATAGAAATCACATGATCATCGCAATCAATGCTGAGAAGGCCTTTGACAAAGTGCAATACTTCATGATAAAAACCCTGGAAAAGATAAGTATAATAGGGAAATACCTCAACACCATAAAGGCCATTTATGACAGACCTATAGTCAATATCATATTAAATGGAGAAAAACTGAAACCATTTCCTCTAAGATCAGGAATAAGACAAAGGATGTCCACTCTCTATCTTATTCAATATTGTGATCAAGGTCCTAACCAGAGAAATCAGACAAGAGAAAGAAATCAAAAGGATATAGACAAGCACAGAGGTCAAATTACCCTTATTCACAGACATGATTCTTTACCTAAAGGACCCCAAAAACAACTCTAGAAAACTTTTGTGGTTGTTAAGTGCCAGAGTCATGTCTGACTTATTGTTTTGGGATTGTTTGGGGATTGCCTCAGGAGTGGACAGCCACGCCCTTCTCCCATTTTTGTGGTGCTGGGAATCAAACCCAGGACCTCAGAGACTACAGAGCAATGCTCTGTCAAGTGAGCTAAATCCCAGCCCAAGAAAACTTTTAGACCTAATTAACTCCCTTAGCAAAGCAGCAAGATACAAAATTACCACTCCAAAATCACCCTTCTTTTACATGAACTGTGAGCAGGAAGAAAAGGAAATTAAGGCAACAATTCCTTTTGCAATGGCTCACAAAATAAATAAATATTTAGGAATCAATCCAACCAAAGACTCTGAAGATCTCTACAAGGAAAACTTCCAAACATTAAAGAAAGAAATTACAGAGGATACTAAAGTAGGTGAAAGGACCTCCCCAGCTTACAGATTGGGAGAATCAATATTGTAAAAATGATTGTACTACCAAAAGCAATTTACATATTTAGTGCAATTCCCATTAAAATTCCAATGACAGACATTGAAGAAATAGAAAAAATGATCCAAAAATTCATATGGAAACCCAAATGTCCACATATAGCCAAAACAGTATTAAGCTGAAAAATCAGTGTGGACAGGATCACAATACTTGACTTTATACTACAGGACTATTGTAACAAAAACAGTTTGGCACAAAAATAGGTCTGAAGACCAGTGAAACAGAACTGAAGATCCAAAGATACACCCATGCAACTACAGCCACCAGATCTTTTGACTAAGGGGCTGAGGATGCAAATTGGAGAAATGACAGTCTCTTTAACAAATGATGCTGAGAAACTTGGATTTCCTTTCAGAGAAAATGAAAATAGGCCCATACCCCTCAATTTTCAGGAGAGTCAGCTCAAAATGGATAAAAGACCTCAACATAAAATCAGAAACCTTAAAAGTACTAGAAGAAAAGATAGAAAACATCGTCCAACATATAGGCAAAGGAAAGCATTACCTTAATAAGACTCCAATTACTCAGGAAATCGCACCAAGAATACACAAATGGGATTACCAGAAATTGAAAACCTTCTGTACAGCAAAGGAAACACTCAAGAGAGTTATGGAAAAGCCCACTGAATGGGAGAAAATCTCTGCATACTACACATCTGACAGAGGACTAATTTCCAGAATTTACAAAGACCTCAAGGAAGCAAATCCTAAAATAATAAATAACCCAATGCACAAGTGGGCAAAGGAAATGGATAGTTCTCAAATGAAGAGGTCTGCAAGGCTAAGAAATGCATGAAAAAATGCTCAATATCCATAGCTATTAGGGAAATAAATGTAAATCAAAATAACTCTGAAATTCCTCCTAACTCCAGTAGAATGGCAAAGATTAACAAAACAATAACAAATGCTAGTGAGGATATGGAGAAAAAGGAACCCCCTTACACTGTTGGGACCATAAACTGGCTCAACCACTTTCGAAATCAATACAGAGATACCTCAGAAAACTAAAAATAGAATTGCCATACATCCCAGCTATACCACTACTGGGAATATACTTAAAGGGAGACAAGTCATTATACCACAGAGACACCAGCATCTCCACATTCAATGCAGCACTCTTCACAATGGCAAGGATATGGAACCAATGATGGTGCTCACCAACAGAAAAATGGATAAAAAAATTATGGTACAAATACACAATGGACTACTACTTAGCAATAAAAAAGTGAAATAATGTCATTTACAACAAAATGGAGAATATCATTTTAAGCAAACATAAGCTCAAAAAGTGAAATGCCATATGTTCTCACTCATACACGGGAGATGAATCTTCAAGGAAGAATAAATCCTACACGTAAGCTGATATATAAAAATGTACAGTTAAACTTAGCGAAGAAGGGACAATATAAAGATAGAAAGAAGGAGGGAACTAGCAAAGGAAATAGAAGATTGCAGAAGGTAGGATGGGGAGGAGAATCAATGTAGAAGGATAAAGGAGAGGATAATCTCAATGGAAATGATGCAACTTCATGAATACAGGGGAAAAATAGGGGAACATAACCCTAATATGCACATGAATTTTACTATGTATTAGTCAAAAGATTCTATAAATCTTGTAAGTTGATAAAAGCATAAGCAACAGTGATGCAATAGTTACATAATTGAAAAAGCCAATGCTGTATTACCCTGTATCCCACCAACATGTACCAATGAAGGGAAGGGGGAAAAAAAGACTTCAGTAGCCCAGGATATGGTATCAAGAACTGACAAATGGGATTGTATAAAATTAAAAAGCTTCTGCAAAGCAAAAGAAACAAGTCAATAGAGAAAAGACAGAACCCATAGAATGGGAAAAAATCTTTGGGAACTCTATATTTATTTCTGACACGGGATTAGTATCTACAATAAAGAACTACAAAAATTAAATACCTAAAAACCAAATAATCCAATAAGTGAGCAATTGAACTGAATGCTTCTCAAAAGAAGAAATAAAAATGGCCAATAAATATATTTTTAAAAGTTCAACATTCTTAGTCATCAGGGAAATGCAAACCAAAACTATACTGAGATTCCATTTCATCCTAGTCAGAATGGCGAACATCAACAAAACAATCAGCAAGAAATGCTGACGTGTATATAAGGGGAAAGAAACTCTTTTAACACTGCTGATGGGATTGTAAACTAGTACAACCATTATGGAAATCAGTATAGAGTTTCCTCAGAAAACTAAAAATAGAACTATTATATGATCCAGCTATACCACTCCTGGGTATATACCCTAAGAAATCTAAGTCATCATACCATAGAGACACCTGCACTTCCGTGTTCATTGCAGCGCTACTTACAACTACAAAGATATGGAGTCATCCCAGATATCCACTAATAGATGATTTTAAAAATGCTGCCTATAGACACAATGGGATATTATACAATCCCAAAGGAGAATGAAATTCATTCATTTGCAGGAAAATGTATGGAACTGGAGATCATCATTTTAAGTGAAATAAGCCAGACTCAGAAAGATAAATACATTTTCACTCATGTGTGGAAGCTAGGTTTACCTTAAAAGGAAAAATTTTGTGTGTGTGCGTGCATGCGTGAGTGAGCACATCTAAGAATGGAAAATACAAGGGGTTATATCTGGAATGGGTAGGGGATTAGGTAAGAGGGGACCAACATGGATTGGATAATGAGACACAGAACAAGTGCAAAGTATATGATACAACTGTATGAAAATCTCATAATGAAACCGTAAGGTATGCAAATCAAATAATTAATGAAGTTATAGAATTAAAAAGAAAAAAAAAAGCAGTGCCTGTTGTGGTAAAGACCTGGGCAGATGGTAGCCATGCACGAAGGGCAGAAACTACCAGGATGTCTCCCTTGATTTATCTCCATAAAAGAAAAATTCCTTCAAAAACCACATATTGTCAAATTCACCCAAGACAAAATCGTTCTATATATAATAAGTTGTATTTTAAGATTTTTAAAATGTAACCAGGGAGTTGGGGCTTAGCTCAGTTGGTAGTGTGCTGCTGTGCTGAGGCCCTGGGTTCGATCCACAGCACCACAAAAATGGAAGAAGCACGTGGCAATCCACTCCCAAAAGAATCCTGAAAAAAATCAGCCCTTGAAAACCCTCTGAGGGTCACTGTAAGTTGGACCTGATTCAACAGCATCTTACGACAAAATATAACCAGGCCCTGACACTTTCACTGGCAAATTCTAACTCTGTATGACCTTTCTAAAAAAAATAGGAAATACTTCCCAACTCTTATTATGTGGCTGTTGTTGTTGTTAGGTGCCGTCGAGTCGTTATCCGACTCATAGCGACCCTCATACGGTTTTCAATGGCTGACTGTTTCGGGATTGCGTTAGGAGTGGATTGCCAGGTCCTTCTTCCATTTTTGCAGTGCTGGGAATTGAACTCGGGACCTGAGAGACTGCAGTGCAGCGCTCTTACCAACTGAGCTAAATCCCAACCCCTATTATGTGACTAGCCTTACCCAAAAACCAACATCAACAAAGACATTAAAAGAAAAGCACAGACCAATATCCCCAGTAAGCACAGATGCAGAAATTATAATTTTACAAAATTAAATTTAAGCACTATGTAAAAATCATATGAGATTCATCCAAGGAATACAAGGCTGTCTCAATAATAAATGTAATTCACTAAATTAATGGACCAAATTTTATAACTATATGACTCTCTCAATAAATGTAGAAAAATTCAACATTCATAACTCTCAGCAAAGCACATTTACAAAAACTATAAATTAAATTCTACTTAATAGTGAGGAACTGCTCTTTCTCCAGTATCAGGAACAAAACAAAGATATCCCGTCTCATTACTCCTACTCAACTGTCTCCTAATCAACTGACAGTTCAGTGAGGCAAGAAACAAGATTAGAAAGAAAACTATATATATTTGCTGATGTTTTTGTCTATGTAGAAATATCTAAAAGGATCTCCAATAAATTACTAGAATTTAAAATGTTTTTAGCAAGGTTGCAGCAAGGACACATGATCGATCAGTACATGAAAGTCAACTGTATTCTTACATATAAGGAATAAGCAAATGGAATTTGAAATTTAAAAAAAGGTATACTTATACCCCACAACTCACAAATTAAGTATAAATCCAACAAAATACATGCAAGATGACACAAAAAATGCGGATATACTATATTCATAGATTTGAAGACTCAATCTTATTAAGATATGAATTCTCCCTTACTTGATCTGTAGACTCAAGGCACTTCCAATCAAAATCCCAGCAAGCATTTTTATATACACAAGATGATTTTAAAATTTAAATGCAAACACAAAAAAACTAGATAGCCAAAACAATTCTTACAAAGTACAAAGGTGGAGGTTTCACACTACCAATTTCAAGGTTTACTGCAATCATCAAGCACCGTGGTACAGGAAAAAGAATAGACAAAATATTAGAATACCACAGCAATAATTATTTCAGGCACAATCCACTGAGGAATGCTAAAATTACTAGATAAAAGTTTAATTAGAAGCTGGATATTTGTGGTACCAAAATTATCTCTCCAAAAGTTTACTAATTACTGTGGTGGTGTTAACACAGACCACACATTTGATACTCTTTTCTCCAATAAGCAAAGATTAATTCCTCTCTTCTTGAGGCTATAAACTTCTATAACTCAAGAGACACTTCTAACAATGTGGAAAAAAGTAATGCTACAGTAGAAAAACCTAGCAAACACTACCTTAACTATTTCCTAAAATAATGTAAAAAGAATACATCACTATCGTGGTACTCTCCAAAATTCATAACCTCAGGCTAGTCACGAAAAAACAGACAAACTCAAAGTGAGGAAAACTGCACAAAACTTCTGACCATTACTCTTCAAAAGTATCGAGGTCATGGAAAACAAGACAAGACAGAGATACTGTAACAGACGGGAAGAAAATAAGACATGATAACTAAATGCAATACAGTATCCCAGAACAGAATAGAAAAAAAAGGCATTAGTGGAAAAACTGGGAAGGTAGGGATAACATTATTATATCACTGTTAATTTTGTTTGATAACTACGCATCATAGTTACATGAGATAATAACATTAAAGGAAGCTGGGTGAAGGGTATATAAGGTTCTGTGCTACCTTTGGGACTGTCCTATAAATCTAAAATTATTAGAAAATAAAAAGTCAGAAAAATAAAATTATCATTTGCTACTACTCATGTTGTTGTTGTTAGGTGCCGTTGAGTCCAACTCATAGTGACCCTATGTACAGCTGATCAAAACACTTTTGATTCTGTGCCAGGCACACGATCTCATTTATGTTTAAGCCCATTGTTGCAGACACTGTGTCAATCCATCTAGTTGAGAGTTTTCTCTTTTTTTGTTGACCTGCCAGTCTCCCAAACATAATGTCCTTTTTCAGGGATTGGTCCTTCCTGACTACATGTCCAAAATACATAAGATGAAGTCTAGCCATCCTTGCTTCCAAGGAGAACTCTGGTTGAACTTCTTCTAAGACAGATTTGCTGGTTCTTTTGTTTGTTGGTCCATGCTATTCAATAATCATCTGTAGCACCATAATTCAAAAGGATCAATTCTTGTCCTGTCTCCCTTGTTCAACGTCCAACTTTCACAACCATATGATGCGACTGGAAATACCATGGCATGAGTCAGACGCACCTTCGTCTTCAATGTGACATCTTTACTTTTCAATACTTTAAAAAGATCTTTTGCCACAGCTTTCCCCAAAGCAATGTGTCTTTTGATTTCTTGACTGCTGCTTCCATGGGTGTTGCTTGTAGAACCAAGTAAATCAAAATCATGGATAACTATTCATGTAAAAATGTTTTAAAATACTGTGAAACTAAATTTTCAAATAAGTTTGATGTAAAGACCTGTAAGATTATCCATATGTGAATATCAATTTTTAAGCTATATATCTGAGCTCATAAAAACATTTATACCATGAATATACTCATTTTTGTATATGTATTGGGGACATAAACAAAGATCTGAAATTAAAAGGGTTTAATCAAAAATAAATTATGCCCCCTAGTGGTGACTGAGATGACTCATTACTTAACCAAAAAAGGAAAAAAAAAAAAAAAAAGAAAGAAAGAAAGAGAATTCAGGGTATATGCATTTTGGATTTAACTGGGAAACAAAATGTTGACAGTGTGATGACATGGGATTTGAGAGGTAATTTACATCACAGGTATTCAAAAAACATTCCAGTAAAATCAGTTTGGAAATTTGATTTAAATTACAAAAGGAGGCTGGCTTGCTGGGTATGAGCAAATTATTTGAAGTACATTAGAGGATGATATCTTTAAATCTTCATACTACACCTTATCAAATACATTACCTCCGCTAATTCTCTGTTATGAACTGTTTCCATGTACAACAAAATGAAACACTGTGATGCCCAGCACTATGTCAAGTGCTTCTCTGCTATTCATAGTTTCCAATGGCTGATTGTTTTGGAAGGGGGCTGCCTGGCAGCCCTTCTGTTTTTTTTTCTGTGGTACTGGTGATCCAACCTGGGGCCTCAGAGTATGCAGAGCAAGCATTCTACCAATTGAGCTAAACCCCAGCTCATCTGAACTCCTATACCCAGATTTAAATTGACACAATACAACAAAGGGATCCTTTCAAATTCTATTATACTGGGCAATCATGATGGGAAAAAAATTCCTGAATCCTTAATAAAAAATAACTTTGGTGGTACCAATTTAATAATTCACAAGTTACAGTACTTACTATATATCCTGGCATATGGTAAGTGCTTCATAAATATTAACTATTAGCAGATAGAAGACTTTGGGAGAGGGTGAGAAACAGAAAATAAAAAGAAACAAAAATGAAGAGAAAGAAGGGAAGATAGTCTAATATGCAGTATTTTCTAGTACTAGTTCTGACACTATTACATATTTAATACCCTCTTCATAACTATGAACCAAAAACACTTTGCCATCACCTTATGAAAAACAACTTTGCTTAAAGAATTGTCATTTAGGGGAAATCCTATTATAACTTTTTCACAAGAAGTGAGAAAAACTCTCTTCACACTCATTTTTATTAAACAAATAAGGCTGGTAGTGGAACTTTTTATTTAATGCATAAACATGTAAGTCCCTTTATTAGAGAAATTGTATATATTGGTGAATATGGTCAGTGGTCACATCTATGGATTATTTAAAAATCAGAACAAATAATTAGGATTCTATGCTTTCTTCATTACATTGTGAAGTGTCTTGTATAATCATATTCTATTGTTGGAATGACAGCTTGTACAAATTTCAAAAAAATTAGAAGATACCTAAAGGTCTTTAGTTAAGGAAAATAAGGTTGGTAAATAGGTTCATGTTTTAAATCCATATTGTAATTGTTGTTGTTGTTGTTAGGTGCCATTGAGTCGGTATCCGACTCATAGCGACCCTCATAGGGTTTTCAATGGCTGACTGTTTCGGGATTGCCTTAGGAGTGGATTGCCAGGCCCTTCTCCCATTTTTGTGGTGCTGGGAATTGAACTCAGGACTTCAGAAACTGCAGCGCAGTGCTCTACCAACTGAGCTAAATCCCAGCCCATATTGTAATTACCCATTTAATTAAGCAATAATTTATTGGGGAAAACATGACAAAATCTTATATCAAGTCTATTAAAGAAATTCAATCATGCAAATTTGTATCTATTTAACATGAGGCTCTCTATAACTTTAAGACTACCTGACCACTGATTTTAACATCTGAATTTGAAACTTTTTAATAACTTCATATAGGCCCAATTACTTTGATACCCATAAGGTCAAACTTGTCCGTGTTTAAATGACTCTAAAACTTATGCATTTTCTTTGCCCTTTTACTATTTGCTAGAATTTAGTAGGGCTGGGATTTAGCTCAGTTGGTAGAGCGCTGCGCTGCAGTCTCTGAGGACCCAAGTTCAATTCCCAGCACCGCAAAAATGGGAGAAGGACCTGGCAATCCACTCCCAAGGCAATCCCGAAACCGTCAGCCATTGAAAACCCTATGAGGGTTGCTGTGAGTCAGATACCAACTCGACGGCACCTAACAACAACAACAGAATTTAGTAGAACTTAAAATGAAGCAGAATAAAGAGTATACATGCATTATAGCAAACAAGAAAAACTTAATTAAATGAAAACCCTCCACAATGGACTGAATCTAGGTTATACATGTACCTGTCATAGAATCTGCTGTATTGGACTGTCTTCATTAATAAAATCTTGAAATTTTTTGCTGTATTGTATTTGGAGACAATAAGAGTTTACTTAATTTTTACTGGGGAAGCCAATGACTATATTATGGATCATGCACAGTATTCCAAGCTGCTACATGGCCTTCAACAGAGATGAATGAGAAAATTTTACATTATAGGATTCCAGAAATGTGGCTTGGACTGAAAAGTTCTTTATTTGTTTCAATACCAAATCAGCCCAAAGTCTCTGAGGAAAATGCTTTAGTAGCAATTCTTGGGTTATCTGTACCTGTAAGACACTAGTAATGCTCAATCTATATCTAATACTGAGTGGTATGAACCAACTCCAATATCAACCTAGTACCAATTCAAGCTATTTGACACGTCAAGTATTTACTGTGAATGCTTTGGTGAATCCATGCTATGGGTACATGTATTTCAGAGTTCAGTAGCTTTTTTGGACATTAATTTACTCCTCTTGTCAACCCCAGAGGACTGAGTTCCTAGTAGATACAAAACTATCCTTTTCATTAGAGAAAAATTAAGATGCTATGTTTTTAAAATATCTAGAGCACTTTTGCTACTTATTAGTCTATTTTTTTAAGTTGAATTCTTTGCTTCAAGCCCTCAGATTAACACAACTTGATATTACTTTTGCCTGATGGAAAAACACATTTGTAGCAATATGTTAACTTGGCAATATACTTAAGGAAAAGATAATCATGTTGCTTTAAATTAGTAGGTTACCTCTGTAACAAAGTAGACCTAACTAGCATACACAGGGATATATTCTAATCCACTGAGCATGTCCTACCTTTCACAATGTAACATATCCTAAATAAATTAGACTCCCATTAAGAATTTGAGGTAGTGTCATGAATTTCCAAAATCAATAAACAAAAAATTTTTGGAGCCATTTTGCTGCCACCACTCACACAAGTAAGGATACATATGAACACCAAGCTCTCCCCCTCCTTCTGCAACTGTCTCAATGATTTTCTTCATCACTTCAGCATGTCTAAAAGCAAAGAACAAATTGTATTCAGCATAGGTCAATTAGATCAAAATAGGAAAAGTATATTTTCATTTGTGAAGAAACCTACCTTATTCATGATGAATTACCTCTTAATATATACTAGTCATATTATAAATATTCCCAAATCAGATTATTAAGCCAGGCAGACAGGAGGTAATTTTTTAAAGTTATAATAGTCATAATAAACACAATGGCATTAGAGAACTTTCTGACAATGGGGGCAGAAAACCAGGGAAGGGAAAATCATGTCAAAGGATAAATGTGGAGCACTGGATGGTTGCACTCTGAGAAACATAAGTGAATTATTATTGTTGTTGTTGTTAGGTACCACTGAGTTGGTATTCAACCCACAGCGACCCTATATACAACAGGCGGAACACTGCTGTTATTGCTTCTCTGCTATTCATAGGCTTATTAATGGCTAATTGTTTTTTGGGAGTGGGTTGCCAGGTCCTTCTCTGAAGCCTACAGCACCTAGTGTTCCCAGGCGATCTCCCATCCAAGTACTAACCAGGCCCGACCCTGCTTAGCTTCTGAGATCTGACAGGATAGGAAGCCACAGTGGTATATGGCTGCAAGCAAATGAATTATTAGATACACAAATCCAAGAATCCTACATGGCATGAATTAGTCAAAAAAGCAAAAAGATATCTATAACCTTATGATTTTGAATGCTTATTTATTTAGCAAGAATAAACCATAACAGAAAAGGTTCAAGAAAAGCTAACCGAAGTCAAGAAATTTATATTTTTTTGGTCTTAATGGATATCATAAATTTATGATTCTTTATAAATATGATTTTTTATTTTATATGAAGAAGATACTTATCTAAAGTGTTTGTCCCATTCATGCATCCATGGATAACTAGTCTCTCCTCTATGCTACAGAAAAAGTGTTATCAAAAGTAACTGGATATATAAACTAAGAAAAAAGCACCGTATAAAACAGAAACAGTTTTTCATACATTCCCTGGCTTAAATAATGCTGTTTCAGATTTTAAGAACATATCCTTCATAACAGAGGCAGTCACTCAAAGATCTTAAGAGTGAATGTATTAGCCTAAGCATTAGCACAGTCTGAGGCAGCCTATGAAAAGGCCTAAAACATCCTTGAAGTTTCACTTTCTAGACCCCCCAGGGTTTTTTTGTTGTGTTGTTATTATATTTATATCCCATTCCATAACAGAATCATTTGTTCTATTAAAATGTTCATGTAATTACCAGTTATTTATCTCTTTTCCTCAACCAAGATTTCCATCTCAGAAATAAACATGCCTGTGTGATAAGCATCATTCTAAAACATCTACCTGTAAGAGAAACCAACACACTAGCTCTCAAATGAAAAACCTTTTAAGATGGGCACAGTGGAGCATGTCAGTAATCCCAGTGACTTCCCACAACTTGTAGGTAGAGGCAGGAGGATTGCAAGTTTGAGGCCAAAGGCAGTCTGTAGAACTTAGACTCCCTCAAAATAAAGAAATCAAAAGTGGGCTGGGGGTGCAGTTCAGTGGTACAGCATTTGCTAAGCAAATGTGAGGCCCTGGGTTCAACCTCCCAGTCCTAAAAAAAGAAAAGAAGCAAAGTAGAAAAAGAAAAAAATAGTTCAGATGATTCAAGATTAAAATGAGGCCTCCTGATTCTAATCACAGGCTGTGTTTGAACAATGACTGTACAGAAAAAGGAAGCAGAATAAACCAAACCATACAGACCTTAGCCCAGGCCCTGTGCCTGGTCTGTATTGTGAATGGGGAGATATGGGACGCAGGGGGAATAAAACAATTACTCCTAATGAATTATTTTTCAGTTAGCAATATTAAAGTTCTTAAAAAGTAAAGTAAGCTTTCTCTAGGGTACAATTTGCAAATAGAGATTGTAGAAAATTACAAGAGAAAATTAAAATTATTTTTTTCCTTCTTTTTAGAGACAGGATCTCATTTGTAGCCCACACTGGCCTTTCAAAGTCAGGATGTTCCTACCTTAGCCTCCCCAGTGCAGGAATTACAGGTATGTGGTACCACACTCAGCTAAGTTGGTTTTTTTTTTTCTTTTTTTAACTAGAAAAAAGGAGTAGCAGAAACTACATGTCTCATCTAATTGTTCAATGGAATATCAGCATTTTTGTGAATTATGAAAGTTACTTGTTAGAAATAACCCAAAGAAATGAACATGTTAACTTTTTAAAAGGAAAGCTGAACAAATCTTGTATGTAGGCTCAGCTTTGCTTTGTTTTGCCCTCTGAAAACATACTGGCACAAAGAAAATTCCAAATTATAAAATGCGCTTGATTGGTAAGAATAGTCTCACAACTGAAGAATAAGGGGGTGTAGGAACTCCTCATCCATTTCCCTTCACTAACCAACAAGAGGAGATAAGTAGGTCACCTAGAAAAACTACCAGGTTAACTTTATACTCCACATTCAAAAGAAGATGCATTCACAACAGCGCAAACTCAATCTAAATAAGAGTATTGATAAATCCAAAATAGGATCTTCTAAGCTATTCTGGAAGCTAAGAAAAAGGGTAAGATCACAAATATCTATAACACAGAGGGAGGGAAAAAAGTAATTCTTAATGCATTAAATTGGTGATGCTTTCTTTTTTTCTTTTATATATTTATCTAACATTTATCTAACATTTATCTAACATTATCTACCAAGAACATTTCTAAGATGAAAGAGAATTTTATTTGCTTATAAAGTGAATTTTTCTATTACAGTACTATGTTTACAGAATATCAAGTAGTAAACCCAAGGAGTGTACACACACACACACACACACACACACACACACACACACTCTCTCTCTCTCTCTCTCTCTCTCCCCCCCCATATCTATACATATATACATGTACATGCGTATGTACATGTATATATACACACAGACCTGCATGGGTGAACTGAACACATAGGAGGTGGTGGGAGATGAGGATGATTTTCAATGGTCACTGTTTTTTTCACATGGTCTTGACTGATGTCTTCATACATGTGCTCAACTGTTAAAGGCTGCCGTTGCTAAAGGCATAAAAATGTGGGTTAAAATTATTATTTTAAAACTTCTAGCTTAAACCTCAATGTTTATAATACATTTATCTTCCCATCTCACATCACTTTCAATTCGAAATTCCAGACTATTTAGAAATACCAGATTATGTGGGAGGAAGTTTACAATTTATTTAGACCAAGGCAGAGAAGAGGAATGGGTCTGGATATACAAGCTACGTGACATGAGTCCCTACCTAATGTAGAAAAGACCTACAAGAAAAGACAAGTTTGTAGCTGTGAAAACATTTTAAAACTTAATAACTCATCTCTTAGGGCTTTCTTATTTTCTTGTGTAACTCAACAAGACCCTGTCTCTAAGTGAAAAAAAATTAAAAAAGGTATGAGGTACACCTCAGAGATAGAGCACCTGCCTATTTGCCTAGCATGCATAAGGCCATCGGTTTAAACTACCAATACTAAGAGGAAAAAAAAGAATGACAGGTTAAGCAAATTAATCTTATGTCAATTATCGTTTAATTCAAGTAAGCTGATCAAAAACTCTTAAGGGAAAAAATACACATATGTAATAACATGATCATTTTGTACATGTTTACATATCCAACAGATGTAAGCCCAGACAAAACTTAATGAAATATACAAGAGTTCAATTTCCCTCACATTTTGAAAGGATAAGGTTAGAGGCAAAGGAATAAATACATAATATTGTGTTTAATTCTTAGCGTTATTGTCATATTTGAATAGTTTATTCAAAATGAGAAACAATCAAGTTCAATATTAACCATAAAATTGAAAAACAAGTGATTTCTAAAATGTGAAAGAACCATGGCCCTAATGAAGAAATTAAGCCCAACAATTCAAAATATTACAATGAAATATATTTCTCTTTATTTTACCTCATCATATCCAAACAGCCATAGTCGTGGAGTCTGATAATATTTATCATAAGTGATATACAGGTCATAAGTTCTGGTTTGCAAAATAGCATCTTCACTTCCAGCATCAGTTTTAGCTTTACAAGCTTCTACTATTTTCCTTGTGTCTAGGGTAGCCTGGCACATAATAATGGGGAAAATTTTGTAGCCATTAAATCAGTATGGATGTAACATTCTAGAAAAATCTGTTTTTCCCATTCTATATTTTTTCTTAAAAATAAACTTAAAACTCAAGGCTAAAATTTTATATGCTACAACCAATGTAAACAAATAAATATTACTAATGTACATCAAAATGCATATATGGAAATGTCACAATGAAAAGCATGTCAGAATGAATCACATTAAAGTGTACATTAAAAATTTCCAATAAAAAAGCAAATAAATATTACTTTGATAGATCAATGTTATTAATAAGAATGCTAATATCTAATTCACTTATTAAAAATTAAAAAAACCTCGAATTTACAAACCTCATCTGTTTCCAACAATCCACTCTCTTCATATTCTGTTATAAAAAGGAATAAAAGATGAATCAAGTTTAAGAAAATTCCTTAAACCAAAGTATACATCACTTCACAGTACTATTTAAAATCTGAGGCTTTTGTTTTTTTACCTGAAGATGCTGAACAGATATTATGAGTTAATTCTGTACCTCTAAAGCAGCAGACTCTACATGACAAAAGCCTGAAGTCAGCATGCTGTCTATTAGAAATAACAATTGGCACTACAATACCAGAGAGTTCTAGTGACTCTGCAGGGTATACAAATCCATTTATACATAGTAGTGCCTCCCGCCTTGTCTGAGGGGGACATTTCAAGACCCTCAGTGGATGCCAGAAACCACAGATAGTACAAAACCCTATAAGTTAATGCCTTTTCCATCCTAACTAAGCAGTTACCACACATGTGGCTTTACCTTTTGTAGTTTGATGTGCACAGGCAAAACAAACATAAACTATTTTTTCTTCTTCCCAATTTTATGGATAGAAAATTTATTCTTAACTATATAGTTTAACAACCTCAGCGTAAAATTTCTTTTCTTATCCAGTTAAGAACTTTCACCTTTTTACTTAAAGGAAGCACTTTGCAGCTGCTCTCTGACATGTCGTGACTGCCAGCATTACTACTTTTGTGCTTTTGAGGCCATTATTAAGTAAAATAAGGGTTACTTGAACACAAGCACTCTGATTCCATGCCAATCAATCTGATAACTGAGATGGCTACTAACAGCCAACTAGCACCCCATACAGCATGGATATGCTGGACAAATACGACTGATGTGATGGCTGGAAAAAAGTGGGACAGCAAAAGATTTCATCACCTTACTCAGAAGACCTGCATGTAATTTAAAACTTGTAATTTTCATATTTCTGGAATTTTTCATTTAATATTTCCAGCTCATAATCAACTATAAGTGGCTGAAGCCACAGAAAGTAAAGCCACAGATGAAGAGGGAATACTCTAACTGCATAAATGTGCTCATTAAAGTTATGAGTGATTTCCATTCTACTATGTCCAGTGCTAAGTTCCTGGTTTTCATCTTAGTGGTCATCTCAGAAATATTTAGCAGGATATATTTCTTCATCCTTCAAACACTTTCCTTGGCTTTTAACATATTATATTTTCCTAGCTTTCCGTCCACCTTTCTGGCTGTTCCTTCAGTATCTCCTATATTAGTTCTATGTTGGAAAAACAACACGACTGCAATACCTATAGTAAATAAAGACTAAGTTCTTGGACCTTGTGTCTTGATCTACACTTACTGCAGGGATGATTTCATCAGTCTGAATGGTTTTAAATCCCGATAAATCCCTGAATGGATCTCTAACTTTAATTTGTGGCTCCAATGTATGACTTCACCAGCACTGCAAATGTCACGTCTATAACTGACCTCCTGGTTCCCTCTCTAAAGTTAATCATTCTGTCAATTTTTCCCATCTCAGTTACTGGTATCTTTCCAGACACTCAGGTCAAAAACCTTGTAGTTACACTTGACTACTCTGCCTTTCACATCCCATGTCCAATCCAGCAGCAAATCCCTTTGGCCCTACCCTCAAAATATGTCCAGATTCTACTGTTTCTCATCACTACCAACATTCTGAGCTCAGCCCAAGCCACTATCATTTCTTCTCTACATTATCAAAATAGCTTCCCAACTGTTGTCTCTTTTCCTTTTCAGTCTATTCTCAATAGTGCAGTCGCAGTAACTATTAAAATGTTACATTATATTACTTCTCTTAGAAAAATCCTCCAATGGTTTCTTGTTTTACTCTGAGTTAGTTAAGACCCTATATAATCTGGCCCCTGGTTACCTCTCTGACTCCATACTTTTATTACTATCTTCTTACACCTTTCTGGACAGAGAAACCTACTTGCAATATTTTACATAAGCCACCTAAGAGCCTTTGCAGTCCTACTTCAGTCTTCCTTCAGATAACCAAGTATCTTGTTCACTCACTTCCTTTTGGCCATATTCTCAATGGATTTTTCTTGACCAACTTATCAAAAATTCAAACATTCCACCCCAAGATATCCCTTCCCTTCTTGTCTTTATCTATTTTTTGCTTTATTTTTTGCTTTATCTATTTTTTGCTTGCCTCCCTAATTAGAACGCAAATTCCAAAACACCATGGCTATTGCTTTATCTCCACACCAAGAGCAGGCCCTGATACACAGATACTGCACTGTTCAATAAATATTTATTGAATAAATACCACTAACACTGTTTTTTATGCAAAATTCCACACACAACAATTCTTTAGCGCTCTATCAAAAGAAACTGTAGCCAACATACTAAGAGGCTGCCACATATTTAAGGCAGTCACACAGCTTGTACTCTAACAGAGATTTGGTCACAGGGTTCTCTCCACCACCACTCCCCACCCCAGACTGCACAACTGTATACCACTAAGAAACAGACAGAATCTAGAAAGTATTAGTTTAAGGAAAAGATAAGTTCAGTTTCTATCAAGGGAGAGACATTCAGGTGAAAATGAAACTTATAAGTGTATTTGAAGTTGAGGAGATCTGTGTTGAAGGGTTAGGTATGGAAGTCCTGAGCACAGACATGTTATGTAAGGAAACTGTGAGAAACTCTGGTTACAAGTAATTCATTGAGATTTCCTCTAGGAATAGTAGTTTACCATGGAAATAAGGTCAAGAATCGCACTAAAATTTGTTGTAACAGATATACAACAAGATGTCATGAAGTCTTGAAACTAATTTGAGAAACAATGTTGAAAGGTACTGACAGTCTAGCAAATATCAGTTGCTAGGGAGGCTGAAGCAGGCATACCATAGATTTGAGGCCAAAGGTATACCATAGATTTGAGGCCAAAGGTAGCCTGTACAACTTAGGAAGACACTGTCTCAAAATAAAGAGGCTGAGGGTACAGCTCAGTGGGAGGGCACTTGCCTAGCATGTGTGAGATCCTGGGTTCAATCTCCAGTACTGGGGAGAAAAATAATAATTACTATCCTACACTGGGGTGGCAATGCATACTTGTAATTCCAGGAGGCAGGAAAACTGTGAGTTAGAGGCCAGCCTGGGCTACACAGGGGGAGCCTGTCTAAAAATCAAAAAACAAAACAAAACAAAACAATAATCACTATTTTTGATCTTACTGCCCATGGCAGTAAGCCCAGCATTCAGAAGGCTGAGTAAGGAAGTCTCTGGAGCCCCGTTTCAGACCAGCCAAATACAGTGAGACCCAAACTCAAAGGATGGGGAAGAGAATTATGTTAGTAACATTTTACCTCAAAAGATGCTATCAAAAAGGAAAAAGAAAATATAAAACACATTACCACATCTTGTTCTCCTCTAAAATAATTAAAAACGTAGTATCTTGCTGCTGTATCTAGCATTAAAGATTTATGACTAGTATTTGTTCCAGCAGACATAATGCCAAAGACTATGTTCTAAGTAAAAAAGTCGAGGTCAAAATAAGTTTTGCCCTGATGAAATTTAAACAAAATACCTTTAGGCTGCTAAATCTTAAAACTTACAACTCAGTGGAATTGACGTCTTACTCTATATGAATTACAAATATTCCAGAGTCAACTTTCTAGAGGGATTAAAACAAATCTAGGATGTAAAATGGGCTGGGATTTAGCTCAGTGGGTAGAGCGCTGCGCTGCAGTCTCTGAGGCCCGGAGTTCAATTCCCAGAACCGCAAAAATGGGAGAAGGGCCTGGCAATCCACTCCCAATGCAATCACGATAACAGTCAGCTGTTGAAAACCCTATGAGGGTCCCTATGAGTTGGATACCGACTCAACAGCACCTAACAACAACAAGGATGTAAAATACCTTCCATGTCTGCAGCTTCTCCTTCATCTTCCTCTTCTTCCTCTTCACATAGTGCTGAGCAATCTTGGAGTTTTATACCATCCTTTGAAATTAATTATATTTAAAGTCACCTAAGTATGTTCATCATTGAAACAGTGAATACCTATGTTCTAGCGCAATACTAACTAACCACTAAGGCAGTTTTTATCTTTAAGAAATTCAAATTCCAGCAAGGTTGACAAATCCATAAATCAATCATTAAAAGTAATATGCTTCCACTGGGCATGGTGGCCAGTGCCTGATCCCAGCAACTCAGGAAGCTGATGCAGAAGGATTCCAAGTCTAAAGCCAGAGGCAGCCTTTATAACTCTGAAACTCTATCTTAAATCAAAAAAATTAAAAATGGGCTGGGGGTGCAGCCCAGTGGTACAGCACTGGCAAAGCATGAGAGAGGCCCTGGGTTCAAAGCCCTAGCACTGCAAAATAAATAAATAAAATAATAATAGTAATAGTAGTAGTAGTAGTACTAGTAGTAGTAATATGCTAAGTGCTGTGATTGAAAAATACCAGAGATACTATCAGAATTACAGTACCACCAAAGTCATCTAAATGAACAACTTAATAGTGGCCAAATGAATTCCCAATAAAACACCATTTTTAGTTAATCAATTCACTGTTATTAGAAAACCAGTTCTATGTATACTTATATATACTTGTAAGTATACTTATATAAGTAAGTATATAAGTATACTTATATATACTTACAAAGAAAAAAACTACATATATTTTAAATCACAATACCATTTGTAAGCTAAATAAGTTATAAATCAAACACTATCATATTCTAATTTGTTAATAATATCCTAGCTGAATTAAGTTATCAGAATTTACAGCAAATATAACATGTAAGATTTATATTCAATTTCTTTTTTTGTTTTTTTTTTGTTTTGAGACAGGGTCTCTCTAAATTACACAGACTGCCTGTGGTCTCAAACTTGTGATCCTCCTGCCTCCACCTCCCGAGTGGGTGGGATTACAGGCGTGCGCCACTGCACCCAGCTTTCCATTCAATTTCTTAATATTAAGTTCTCTATGAAAGAATAATGCTAACCAATGGCAATTATAATTTTCACAAAATTAATGTTCTGAAATCTGAAAATGATATGATGAGGAAATAATTTAGATATCTATATTCTTAGTATTATACTCAAAATGTAAACCAAAGAAAAACTGTTAGGGCCTGGGTAATAATTATTTAATGAGCTAATATCTAATGAACTGATCAATAAGGGAAATTTTAATGAAGCCAGTAACAGTCATTCCTGATACAACAGATAGGGTAGAAATTGACAATCAAGATTAATACTTGGGTCCACATGGCAAGTATTCTAAGGACTAAGTTACAAAAAATAATATAAATTCTCTACAGCATTAAATAAGAAATGACAGGAAAGATACATCCTAGTTATAAACTGTTATAAGTATTCATCCTTCAGTAGGACATAAGGATGTTAAGCATCAAAATAACCAGGACTGTATTTATACAAAGTGATTAGAATTACCATAGACCTATCAAAAAATGACATCCACACTACTTTGCCATTTATCATCCTAAATATGAAGCATACACAGTAATATCCAGAATAAGCATCTTCCAATGCAGCAAAATCATTTGTGTCCTTAATCATCCAAACTCTCCAAAAAGTAGAAACTCAAAAGGACGAATTAATTCCCAGGCCAATGAACTGAATTCTAATGCCAAACAACAACCAAAAAATTTTCAAGTACGACTTATTTTACTTTTTTACACTTTCTTTTACGCTCCAGATACAAATCCAAAAAGACCCAAGGACAAAAACACACACACACAGTCTTAAATTAGAACTATTGTAAAGAATTTTTCCTAAGAACAATGGGGACACAATTATTCCATCCAAATATTCTACTCTCTTAAGAGACTATTAAAAAAAATTAAGAGTGGAGGTATTTTGCATTATCTTTTCATATTTCAAATAACTAGATAAAAATAGGAAGATAGTTGCAATCATTCTGAGAAAAGGAAAACTAATTAAACACATGGGTCTGGGATTTAGCTCAGATGGCAGAGTGCTGCCATGCAGTCTCTGAAGTCCCAGGTTCGATTCCCAGCACCACAAAAATGGGAGAAGCATGTGGCAATCCACTCCCAAAGTAATCACAAAACAATCAGCCATTGAAAACCCTATGAGGGTCGCTATGAGTAGGACCCAACTCAGTGGCACCTATCACCACCACCACCAACAATTAAACACATGGGGCTGAGGTTTAGCTCAGATGGCAGAGTGCTGCTCTGTGTTCTCTGAAGCCTTGGGTTTGATCCTCAGTACACAAAAAATGGGAGAAGGACATGAAAATCCACTCCCAAAGTAATCACAAAACAATCAGCCACTGAAAACCCTATGAATAGCAGAGAAACACCAACATAGTGCTGGACATGGCAGTGTTGGGTAGTGTGTCGTTCGACATAGGATAGTTACACGTCAGACCTGACTGGATAGCACCTAACAACAATAACAACAATTTAACACATCTCAACCTGAATTAAATGAAAACTTACAAGGAGAAAAGTTCTACCCAATTATGTATTTTACTCTCCTCCTCTAACTTAACTGATTTGACTTGTAGTCATTCAAAATGACATGATTTTCGATGACAGGCTAAAGTATATATTTAAATTTTGAAAAACAAAAAAGCTCATATTACCAATAATTTAAGAAAATAATGTTAAAATTACTTATAACATTTAAACAACAAAGTTGAAATATCAGTATAACATTAGCATCCACTGATCAGCAAAGTAGAACCACTCCCCCAAATACTCCACTTATACAACTACCTACTGTTAAATATACTTAAATTAATAGCTTTTATCAGTTACAATCTCAAAAAGGTACTTTTTGTTATTTGTTTTGTTTTTCTGTGGTGCTGGGGATCAAATTTGGGGTATAGTTCATGCCAAGCAAGCACTCTATCACTGGCCCCCAAATGGTCTTTTTTGGGGGGAGGGGTGGTACTTAGGGATTGAACCCAGAGCCCTGTGCTCTACCACTGAGCTGTAACCCCTAGGCCATTCTTTACCTTTTATTTTGAAACAGTGTCTCGCTAAATTACACAAGCTGCCTCTGGCCTCAAACCTGCAACTCTCCTTGCCTCCTGAGTTGCTACCATTGCAGTCTTGCACCACTGAGCCTAGTCAAAATAGTCTTCTGCCAAAATGATCTTCTTAACCATACTACAAAATCAATAAAAATAAGGGAAACATTAAGAAGCAGTAACGTACTGTGCACCATAGCACAAACCTATAATCCCAGTGACTCAGGAGGCTGAAGCAGGGGGACTGCAAGTTTGGGGCTAGAGGCAACTTAGCAAGACCCTGTCTCAAAAATAAAAAAATAAAAATAAAAAAGGGGTTGGGGTGCAACTTTGCAGTGAAGTGCTTGCTTAGCATGTGAAAAAAAGGGATGCAATAATATTTTCATATATTAATGTAGAAAAATGAGAGGGAGAAAAATAGCTGCAGTTTTAAAAAGCTGGATAATAAAACAACCAGAACTTTAAAAAGAAAGATGAGTGATAATTTATATGTTGTTGTCAGGTGACGTCAAGTCGGTAACCGAGTCATAGTCACCCTCATAGGGTTTTCAATGGCTGATTGTTTTGTTTTTTTTTTTGCGGGGGGGATTGCCTTGGGAGTGGATTGCCAGGTCCTTCTCCCATTTTTGTGGTGCTGGGAATTGAACTCAAGACCTCAGAGACTGCAGCGCAGCGCTCTACCAACTGAGCTAAATCCCAGCCCAATAATTTATATAGAGACGAATAACTAAGTTATTGACTTTAGAAATATTATTTAACCAGTACCTTGCTTTCCAGTGTAATCTCTTTAACTGCTTCAGTTGTTCCTGCAATGCCTGTTTAAAATTCAGCAGAAAAGAATAACTAAAATTAAGCTGTACACATCCCACTTACTTGAATAAAGCAACATAAAAACACTTAAGTTATCTAAAATCTCACAACTTCTCTGAAGTGAGGAGGCAAATATTAACAGAATCTTTACAAATGAACTCTAAAAGGAACAAATAATCCCAAAGGAACCTCCTCAAACTAAAAAACAACAACAACAAAAAAACAAAACAAAAAACCAAAACAAAAAACAACACCTAATATAGTATTTTATCATGTATTATCCTATTCTATTGTTGTTTATTAGGTGCCCTCAAGTCGGGTCTGACTCATAGTGATTCCATGTACAGCAGATGAAACACTCCCGATACTGTGCCATACCTGGCAGTATTGTCAGTGTTTCTCTTCATAGGGTTTTCAGTGATGGATTTTTTCAGGAGTGGGTTGCTAGGTCCTGCTCCCTAACGTGCAGCACCTGGTATTCCCAGGCAGTCTCCTGTCAAAGAACTAACCAGGCCAACCCAGCTTAGCTTCCAAGATCAGGTGGGATTGGATGCCAGGGTGCCATGGCTGCAGATGTATCCTGTTCTATTATTTCTCATTTACTATTCCTCACTTACTTTCCTTGTTTGACTATCACAATGCAGTTTAACAAAGTGAACAGATGGAGATTATAAGACTCCTATTTACATTTTACTTAAATTTCTATTAAAATTTTCTTAACTATTAGTTAATATGCTATTTGCTTCAAAAATCTAGTACATCTACAAGTAGTAGTACAATATCCCAGCATTTCTACATCTTGCTTAATCCTTATAAACACTACCCTGTGAAGCAGTTATAGCAATAATTTCTCTCCATGAAGTTATGGGAGAGGTAAAATGACCTGCTTGAGTCTCATACCCAGTTATGAAGAAGTTGGGATTAAAATCTTTATGAGCTGACTTCTGGTTTAATTATTCTCCACTGCACCTCACTGAGCAAATTCCTCAGAACCTACTCATTTCAGTAAAAGTATTATGCAGGTAACAGCACCATCAGTCAGCTAGATAATACTTCTAATCCAAAATACTTTTCAGTGTTCTCAATTAGACAGCCAATCAAATTTTGTTAGTCTTCTAAAACTGTGCTATATCTGTTCAACATGCCTTTTACATGTGGAAGATGTCACAATCTGCCAGTGTAGCATTAAAGCTTTTATATTATGGTAGTTTTGCTACAATTACTACATAATAGGTATGATTATTTCACAACAGTAAAACACAAATCTTAGCAAATCAAATTGATAGTACAAAATCATTCACTAAATCTTATACATAAAACAAGGTAAACATCAGTTTGTCAAAAATCTAATAATGAAGTAGTATCCCACTAAACTTGACTCTTCTAAAGGAAAATAAGACTCAACTGGCAAAGAAAAGTTCCAGTGACTCTAATGAGGGTAACACACTCAAGGATTATGATGGTTAATTTTATGTCAACTTGGCTAGGGCTGTAGTGCCCAGATGTCTGGTACAACACTAGCCTAAGCAGCTGCTGTGAAAGTATTTTTTTAGATATGATGAATATTTGTATCAGTACTGAGAAAAGTACATTGCTCTCCAAAAGGTAGGTGGACCTCATCCAATTAGTTCAAGGCCTTAAGAGAAAAGAAATGAGGGCCTGCAGAGAACTTAAGGGCTCAAGTTACAAGGTCAACCCTTCCTTGAGTCTCTACCCTGCCAGGGCATTCCTACAAAATTCATACATGCCAACCTAATCATGGAAGCCAATTCTTTAAAATAAACCTAGCTGTTCTTATATGCGCCTGCAGCGGTAGCCCTGTGGCATCCGATCCCGTCAGATCTCGGAAGCTAAGCAGGGTCAGGCCTGGTTAGTACCCGGATGGGAGACCACCTGGGAACACCAGAAGCTGTAGGCTTGGGAGAAGGACCTGGCAAGCCCCTCCCAAAAATCAATCTGCCATTGAAAACCCTATGAACAGCAGAGAAGCACTGACAATAGTGTTTCCCCTGTTGCACAGAGGGTCGCTATGAGTCGGATACGGAGTCGACGGCACCTAACAACAACAACAACAACATTCTTATATGCAGGGCTATGATTTAGCTCAGTTGGTAGAGCACTGCTCTGCAGTCTCTGAGGTCCAGAGTTCGATCCCCAGTGCCACAAAAGTGGGAGAAGGATGTGGTAATCCACTCCTGAGGCAATCCTGAAACAGCCATTGAAAACCCTCTGAGAGTAGCTATGAGTCAGACACGACTCGAAGGCACCTAACAACAACAACAACAACATATTTATATGCACTGCTATACCTATATGCACACTCTATTAGTTCTGTTTCTCTGGAGAACTATGACTAATACAAGTTCTAAGAGGGGAAAAAAAGAGAAAAGAAACCTAGGAAAAGAAGAGATGAACTGGCCTAAGAGTTGGAAGCACTGCTTTGTAACCATGATATAGTTTCAAGCAAAAATTCTACAAGTATCTCTCATAAATATCAGTTAGAATTTATTATGTACATTAAATGAACTGCAGATTGTTGTTTTTCATACGAGAAAATGATGTTACCTATCCTCTATGACTAGGACAAAATTTTTTTAGTTGTTAAACTTCTGTAGCTTTAGGCAATCCAATCATACTAACACCTACTGTGATAAATGACCTTGTCAACACCAAGGGTGCCCAAAATATGTATACACATTTTAGGAGATATTATCTATGCATTACTTTTTGAAGTTGAATTGATCATGGCAACAATGTGTGATATTCACTCAAAAGATAGTGCCAGTCAAATGAATGCTAGTGCCACCATGTGACAGGCAGGACAGTCAAAGAAAATGGCAGAAGCACAGCTGGTATTAAAGGAGCACAAGACCATTCTGAAATATTTGAAATTCAAATATATTGTGGAAGTACAATGACAACGGAGGCATAAGTATGCAACCGAACTACCAATGTACCTAACAACTGCATGTATTCATGCTTGAGATACACTGTACTGTGTGTGACATGAACAAGAAAAGATCTGAGAGGCTTCGCACAGTAACAAGTCCTGATTCTTCTGCTGTGGTAACCATTCTGAGCATCTTTTGTAATTGCAGACATCAAATGTGACTTGTATTCATGTTTTTTAATCAGTATATGTTGAGCATTACAATTTTAATATAGTTTTTTCCTTTCTTAAAATGTGCACTTTTAGGGGCATTCCCATATGTTTCTGGGGTCCGGGATGGTGGTTATGAAATAGAACACAACTAGAGAACAGAGGACCTCATTAACTTGACAACAGAAACAACTATAAGCAATTGTTCTAGTCAGGCAACAGGCAATCTACTACTAATGTGCTGCCTACATCTTTCAGTCATGAGAGAACTACAGCAGAGCAGTTGAAAGATTTTGGAAAGACAAGGGAAAAAAAGAAGTCTAACAGCATTGCTCAGTGGGGAAAAAAAGAGGATGACCATTGATGTTATTTTTAAAAGATGCTAAATCTGTTATTTCCTCTGCCATTTGACACATCACTCAACTCATTAGGAAGCAAACAAATGTCAGATCAAGGACCCCAAGTCCTACATCTGTGAGTATATCCCCATAAAGAAACAGAAGGCAGCATTCTTTAGAGTAGAGGAGAAACCAATCTAAGGGGGTACTTTTACCAATGCAAGTTACTTAGTCCTCTGTCTACTGCAGTGAGTCTCAAGATCAAGAATTTTGTGCCTCATGGAATATTTGACAATGTCTGGAGGCATTTTTGGTTGTTGTAACTAGGAGATGCTACTGGCATTAGTAGGTAGAGATGAGGGATATCATTAAACATTCTTTGATGAACAGGAGATACCACAACATAACTATCCAGCTCCAAATACAATTTTATCAATAGCATCAAGGTTAAAACCCTGCTCTATTACAAATGCGGAGGATACACTTATTAGTTCCTATCAGAGAAAATTTACTTTTAGATAATGGACTGCCAGGTCCGGATCCACTCATGATGGGTAAACAGAGTCCCCACATGAGGAAGAATACCTTTAAAAAGGCATAGGAGGGAAAGTCCACCGAAAGGGGAAGAATACCTCCTAAGCCTCAAAAAGAAAGTCTTCTGAAAAGGGAATAGTACCTCCGGAAGGTCTCTTCATGGAGAGGGACTTGGAACCTCATCTTTTCTTTTTCTTAAATTTTAATTGGTCACTATTGTAGATTTCTGGGAAATATTAATGAAAAATATATAATCTTCTGGCTCTGTGGGCAATGCTAATTCAGATTGGGAGTTGATAAGCCTCAGGCTTTCTTGAACAGGAAATCCCTGAATGACTTCCAACAGCCTAAACTCCTTAAACAAAAGCCTTTGTACAGACAGCTCTACAGTAAGCAAAAGCATCCATTTGTCATAACAACAGACTCAATGGGGTGACACACAGGTGAGAGTTAAGCACCCTAAATTCCTGCATAAAGTTAGTTGTTGTTGTTGTTAGGTGCTGTTGAGTCGGTATCCGACTCATGGCAACCCTCATAGGGTTTTCAATGGCAGACTGTTTCGGGATTGCCTTGGGAGTGGATTGCCAGGTCTTTCTCCCATTTTTGTGGTGGTGGGAATTGAACTCGGGACCTCAGAGACTGCAGCGCAGTGCTGTACCAACTGAGCTAAATCCCAGCCCCTGCATAAAGTTAAGAATAGTCAATTGTTACAGGAAATGTAGATACTCAGGTTGTCTTGGTTTATTTCTTTGAAATAATCACAATTTGTCTCTGAGTTCCTCTTCCTCTTTGATTACCACCTGACACTCATGTGACAACTGATCAGGTGATTCCATCAATGCAACCAACTTCCTTGTCCTTTTTCTGACCTTTCATAAGATTTAATGAATTGTAATTCTGTATAAAAAGGCTGGGTTATCTGGAAATAAACGGAACAAGGTCACACTGCCTCTGAGCTGCAGTGTCTGTTACCCATCTCCGACTCCTCATCTGCCTTCGGGAATCCCTGGATTCTAGGATGCAGGTGGTCTGTGGCAATGGATTTAAATTTAGACCACAGTTCCTTCATTAAAACCAGCTAATAAATGGTAACTAGCTATAGTAGCACATAATAATATGCATTTATATAGTTAAAATAAATATAGTGGCAAACAGGGGTTTATGACTTGGAATATTAACGTATATTCAGGGCTTCAAATAACATATGCAGACATACATTTACAAAATCTTTTAATTTGCTTAACACGTATTGACTGAACAACTCCTATCTCAGACACTATGACAGATAACCAAGAATTCAGCAATGAACTCTACCCTCATGGAACTTAAAATTTCTTTTAGCAGTCATTCAACAAATGATTATTAAATACTTCTGTATTCCAGCTCTCTGGGTAAAAATACATGAGTACAGCAAGTTTCTCTCATAGAGGAGTTTACAATCCAGCAATGGCATATGTAAGCCAGAGATTATAGAGTAAAGTAGTATGCATAGTCTGAATTTTAGATGGGCTTTATCTTTTCCTGTCTTTATTTAGAAAAAATGCAAATAATCTAGTCTTAAATTGTAACTGAAGCTGCAGGTACTACAGAAATCTGGTATATTTTAAGAGTTTTTTTTTATTTTTTCCTTTTTTCCAATTTGTCCTCCTACTTCTTCAGGTTAAAGTTTACCGAGACAAATCTGTCTTATGTATCTTCTTTCTTTTTTAAAAAAATAAAGCTGTTATAAAAGATTATGAAAGAGTTTGAAACAATTTAAACTAAATATATGCCATTTTGTACTCTTACCAGTGTTGTGATATGTATCTACCCATCCCCCATCACCATCATCTTCTTCAATGATAGCCTCCAATTCATCTGAATATTCCATCTGTTTGCATCGTTTGTAGCATGGCACTGTAAAAAGGTGGCAAATACAGTTACAAGTACACAATCTGCTAACCATAAATCCACTAGAAAGAAGAGAAAGCTTATTCCATATAATATATTTATACTTCCAAGATATTAAGTGAATATATTTCACTTCTAATGAAAATGATTAGTTTAAGAGTTACATTCAGCCCACAGACATATAATTATTTGAGCACATTCATCTTTCCCCAAACTGCTTTCTCAGAAAATAAATAGAAAGGATCTAGTGGGAGTATTCTCTGTATTTCTTTACTATGACAGTCTGTGAAGAACAGCAGACTGAAGCCAGATGACACTGTTCAATTGCAGGTTAATGACTAATAATATCTTATATTAATGGCTTTACTCTCAGAATATGAAAGTACCACCTGCCATATTCAGAGGTGGTAGAGGTGACCTCTAAGTTATAAGGCTACAGTAATTGTTAATATGAATTTCATTTATAACTTAAAAGTTATTCATAATAGATGAAACACTTTAAAACTCACCATCCTGCTAAGTTTTACTTCCTTATAAAATATTGTTGCCAATTTTTTCAGACAGCAAGTATGTCAATTAGCAAGTATTTCTATTACATAAATCTAAAATTGAACAATACAAGATAAAAGCACAATGCAGGGTCAGCAAATTGCTATTACTCTCCTGATTTTTTTAAACAGTCAGGATACAAATTATCAATATTAAAAATAGATACAAGTAGGAAAGAACAAACTGCTGTTTTTCACATTCTTTTCCATTTTCTATATCAGAAAATTTAGAACAGAAATCAATATATTAATTAATTTATTTTTTTAGTTCTTTAGTTTTTGAGACAGTCTCCTGTAGCCCAGACTATACTAGGACTCACTACGGAGATCAGGCTGGTCTCAAACTCGTGTTGTTTGCCTGCTTCAGCCTCCTAAATGCTGGGATTACAGGGGTGTGCCACCATATCTGGCTCAATGTATTGTTATGTGATTATTTAAGGACTACCACAACCTTCTGATGATGATGATGATGATGTTGATGTTTTTGGTTTTGCTTTTGGTTTTCTTATTTGCTTGTTTTGGTACCTGGAGTTGAACCCAGAGTCTTACATATACTTTGGAAACGCTCTACCACTGGGTTGTGCCCTCCGCCCCTTTTTTAAATCATTTTATCTGAGACTGGGTCTTGCTAAGTTATGCATGCTGCCTCTTGCCTCAGTCTCCCTGTCAGTGGGATTACTGGCATGTGTCACTGCCCGGTCTGATGATGTTTTCACATTAAACCTGATAAATAAGATGCTGTCTGTTTCAAAATATTGTGTGCCTATAGTCAATTCTTTAATGGTGCAATGTATAATAAAAACCTTTAGTAATTTGAGTTTTTAGATGTCAAGGTAGTATTCAGTATCATTCCCCACAAAAAAACTTACATCTAAAGATTAAGATAAAATAGCCAAAAAGATTGATTATGAAGTCAACTTTGAAAAAAAAAAAAGACCAATTAGGAAAAATCTGACTTTTCTTTGGGCCCTCTTCCTCCCTATCTTGACAACTAGAATTTGGGGGCAAAAAGAAAGAAGAGTTAAAAACAGACTAAGGAAAAAAATACTCCAGGAACAGAAAATCCAGAGTTTCATTAAATTTTCAAATTTCTATCTGAAAGAAGCTTTAGGCACAGCTTTAGGCACAAATTAGGATTGTTGTTGTTGTTGTTAGGTGCCGTGGAGTCTGACTCATAGCAATCCTCATAGCGTTTTCAATGGCTGACTGTTTTTTGGGATTGCCTTGGGAGTAGGTTGCCACATCCTTCTCCCATTTTGCAGTGCTGGGAATCGAACTTGGGGCCTCAGAGACTGCAGAGCAGCACTCTACCAACTGAGCTAAATCCCAGCACAAATTAGGATTAGGAACTGTAAAAATAAAATTGTTATTTTTTTATATAACTGTGCAAAATTTACTAATGTATACAATGATATAATTCTTACCATTTTTGGTTACCAAAAATTGTTTGCCTGTTGGTAGGTATGCCTTCACTTTCAATTCTTCCCCTGTAGCCCTTTAAAAACAGTGAAAAGCACCAAAATACAAAATATATTTTAAAGGTCAAATATGGAACAGAATATATCACATGTAAATTCCAAAACTACAGAATCTGCACTCCTGAGAAACTGTTTTAGGATTGGGGTTGGGGAAGTATGACATTAACTGATAGATGTCAGGGCACAGAAAAATGTAAGAAGCATGTAAGTGAACTATACTAAGAGATGCAGATAAACCTAAGAGAATTTGGATTAAATATTAGGAAAAAAGAGAACTATTAATCAACTACTACACTTGCCTCTAAACAAAAAGAAAATACTATTCCTTAGTATATTCTACTATATAATCTCTCAGGTTTTTAATCCTACAGTGGTATTCACCAAAAGATCAAGAAGAGGAAAAAAGAAAACAAAAAATGCTGCATGACATTACATAACAAAGTAGGTGGTTGGCAACATCCCTCTTCCTACTACTGTATCAAAATTGGAACTAAAAGACAAAAAATTACTTAAATCACAAGATCATAATACTGAGAATAATGCAAACAAACAAAATCTTTTGCTCATTAAGTGTAGAACTTAGAACTCTAACATGCACCTTTATCAATTAATTCTCATAAACCTAAAAACTAGGTAATATTAATATTTCCATTTTATAAATAAGTAATCTCAGTTTTAAAGGGGTTAGGTTGCTCAGTCATAAAACCAGAAGGCTAAAAGAGCCTGTACCAAGCCCAGTGATTCCAGGGCTCCTGCTCTGTAACAATTCACTCTGGAGGTAAGAACCAACTGTAATATTTCTGAGCTATTCTGGCATCTCTCATAAAAAATTTGTTTAAAGACTCTTCTGTGGGCCATCTACTAAACTTGGCTGGAAATAAGGTGCCCTGTGATGTCTTTCACAAGCATAAGAGCATAAATTTGAAGTTTTGCTGTCTTTCCAAGCTTCAGTTTAAAGTTCAAATTATTTGAGCACAAGACAAACTCAGGAAATTTTCTAAAATCATTTGTAAGCTTTCTGGTCTTCTTTCAACTAATCTCAATAGTCAAATTCAACAATGTCATGGTAATGCCTGAAGTTCTGAGCGAAGAAGTTAAAACAATGTCATGATAGCACTTGTGCAAATGAAAGGATTAGCATGGAAATTATCTGTTTCAAGCACCAATTTCAAATTAATCATTTCTTTGGCCATAGCAATTCACCCAGAAGTGTAAACACTGGAGTGGGATATAAACTGAGTTTGACATCACAATAAAATTATTTCAACAATCATAATTCATAAAACTTTAAACAACTGCTAAAATATCTTGTCCATATATACAAACCCTTTATCAATGTTATAAGTCAGATATCTAAACTACTTACATAATGAAAGGCTACAACGAAGAAATCTCAATCAAGAAAATCCATATCTATCATATTGAAGAAAATTTAAATCAGTTCTTTTCACAAAATATTATATTAAATTTTTATATCTGTTTGGCTCAAGAAATATATATCTATATATATCTATATATATAAATTATAGACCAGAATCTAGTTTTAAGGAAAACTTATGAATGAAAAAAAAACACACACTTCCGAAATCAGAGAGCTTCTATAATATGAACTTAATTTTTAAAATACAGAACAGAAATACACAGAAAATGAAAAGACGTAAAAATAAATGAAGCTGATATTTTGGCCCTGGTACATAAGAAATCCCGCCCCATAAGATAAAGATGGAGTTGATACAAAGCAGTGACACCTGTTTCACCTGAAACATGTTAAAAATAAAAATGAAGGAGAATAACATAGGTCATGGATGAAAGTGTTTGAACTCTTGTTTAAAATACTTGAATAATTTAAGTTCTTTAGATATCAAGAAAAATATTATCAATTAGAACCTTGTTAATTCTGGAAATTTTGTGCCCAATTAAAAGTTTACCTTTCAATTACAAGTGAAAAAAATCATTAAGGAAAAAAAAGGATATAACAAGTGGAAGCAGGTACATGCACACAAGGTGGTTAATTACAAACAATTTTATCCTCAACGAAATAGTTCTGCCAGTATTGGGATCACTTTTTAAGGGAGTTTTTAATATTAGTACTTTAAAAGCAATGAAACCACATTTTAAAAAACATTATTCAGAATATCTTAAAATATATGTTGTACTAAATTACTTTAGTAAAGTTAATGAAGAAAATAAAAATCTGAAGTTCATTATGAGACCATTCATAGTAAAGACCTTAACTGTTACCATGCACCTCTTAACTCTAGTTAATTCTTAGAGGAAGCATTACTTCTCATCTTTAATTTTAAAAAGTTCATGTCTTATGTTTTAAAGAACTTAACTCCACAAAAATCTCTGCATTTATTCTCATAAAAAATACTTGGTAAGTATTGTTAATTTGAAAAAATAAACTGGTCAATATATTAAACTCCTGAACATTATTTTTTAAAGAACTACAAGATTAGACCTAGCAACTACAAAGGAAATACTAGCAAAGAAAGTAAATGGACTTATCTCAAATATGTCCATCTTTTGTGCAAACAAAGTAAAATAAAATACATATAACATCTATTTTTTCATTTTATTTTTAATCCCACTGACATACTGTTTAAAAGGAAAATCTGCTGGAGGTTTAAACCTACCATTCTAACTTTTATACACTAACCTATTTTGAAAATTGTCATAATCCTCAAGTCATACCTTTTACTAGTTTTCTAACCTTTACTTAAGATTACTTACCATTGCCATGTTGGACAGTGGTGAACTAAGTGATCTCCAGCTGCCACAAACTATTCAGGATTTAGAAGGAATATGAAAAATAAAAGGGGTGAAAAATTGAAAATCACCGAATACAGGGTGGCAAAATACCCAACTAATCACCCTAGATAATGCTGATACCTAGTAATTAATATCCAAGTATCACCAAATCTGTTCTACCAGCCTAAAGATTTACTTTTATTATTATTAAACTGTACAAGTTTTTAACATCCATAAAAGTTCAAATTAATTTTGGAAGAAAAAATATTGAATGCAATTTTTTTAAAAATCAGCTTTTATCACTGGATTAAGTAATGTACAAAACATATCATGAAATTACTAAAGACAAGGCAATAGAATTTAAATGTCAAAATCTACTTTATGATTAAATATTTTCTTGCTAATGACTAAAAACTCATTGAAAATCAAAAAATTACTAAGTAGGTACAGGTCTATGACATAAACCCACTTTATTACATCATTATTATCTTTCTCCTTTCTCTTTTATTACTTTTTAACTTGGTTTTTTTTTTTTTTTTTCCAGTGCTGGAGATCAAACCCAGGGCCTTGAGCACATTATGGAAGCACTCTACCACTATACCACCAGCATTCTCTTTTTTAAGTTTTTTTTTAAAGTAATGGCTGATTTTGAAAGTTGTAATACTCTTAAAAGAATCACTAATAAGAAAAACAAATGTAGTGCCTAACAACAGAGAAAAAAGAAGCATCTGGACTGATTCTGAAATCACAAAATTAAGTAACTGAATCCTCTAATGATCCTTGGGCTTTCGGGGCAGGCTGAACATTGTTCAAGTTTTTGTTTTTCTTCAGAAACAGACTCAAGGAGAAACAATTCAACCATTTTGAGAATTTCCAGTTTGTGTGAACATACAATTATCTTATTGAAGGACAACAATCCTGCTTATTTTAAAAGCAGAAAATCAAAGTCTGTTAAGCAGAACCATAATGTCCCAACTCTAGCAATATATGGACATAATTCCCAATTCTATTTCACAACATATCTAATTTAAAATACTGTATCATTTATGGGCTTATTACACAGCAAAAAATTACAACACATTTAGCCTACCAATGCCTTTTCTGAGAAAGTATGTCTATGTAACAGCCTAAGAGAGTAAAATACCATCAAGAAATCTGAAAAAAGCTTTTGTAAGATGGTACATCATCAAGCTAAGATACAGCAACTGTATTCCCAAAAACCAATATGAAAATAGTCTCTCCCTCCAGTTTTAAGCATTTTGTAGTAGTGACCCCAAAACCAAAGGCTACTTTTAGTTCTGTGGTTATCAGGAACTAATAAAAGTAATAACAAAATGTAAGCCAAAGAAATAATTCAAAATAAATTCTTAAACTATACTACTTTGAAGTCATAAGACTAATTTTATCCCATGTTTTCTTTGGTGCTTTATCTATCTTAAAAAATACTAGAAAAGGTACAGAAAACTATTAAACACAGAATCAATACTCAGCACTTTTGCACATTTTCCTGTATTAAAAAGGGCTATTACTAGTTCCTTCATATGTTCAAATAAAAACATGTAAGATACAGAGTCAAATTTCAAATTATCAATACTGGTTGTAGTACTTTCTCATAGTGATTATTCTTTTGTGAGATTTATCAATATATAATACTAACTCCAGTATGTTATTGCTAGGTGCTGTCGAGTCGTGTCTGACTCATAGCGACCCTTACAGGGTTTTCAATGGCTGTTTCGGGATTGCCTCAGGAGTGGATTGCCACATCCTTCTCCCATGTTTGTGGTGCTGGGATTCAAACTTGGGACCTCAGAGACTGCAGAGCAGTGCTCTACCAACTGAGCTAAATCCCAGCCACTCCAGTATAGAATTGATATTTACATTTTGATGAGAATCTTTATTCCCCAACCCACCCTTGATTAATAGAACTCTACTTTTAAGTCATACACACATTCAATATTGTTTTTTCAGACAATACATATTAGATATTGGTGCCCCTCTCACTGAAAACACAAAGATAGCTAGGTGACAGGCAGAAGCCCAGGAACAGCAAAAACAAATGAACAAGTCAGTATATAATATTTATTCAAAGCCAATCATTTTCTCCTCCAAGCTCATTCTAATCAACCTGAATCCTGTAATTGTTCTCTATCTCAACCCAGCATTAGGTGTGGTACTCAGCTGGGCTATTTTTGACTTGAATTTTTTTGAAAAGGGGAAAATTCGTAACTCATTTGTAGTGTAGCTGGTTCCTCTGAAGTGGACATGGGCTGGACATGATGACAGCCATCTTGGCCATCTTGATACAGAACACCTAGAATGACCTCAGGAGAACTTAGCCCCTGGCAATGAAACAGCCAGGCCTATACAACAACAACCACCACCACCACAACAACAACAACAACAACAACAACAAATTAATAGGACTATCAGTATTCCCTCTTGAAGAGAGAGGGGAAGGAGGGTCCCAAGATCCTCACCAGACTCCCCAAAGCCCTCCTCTGAGGTATCAATCACAAACAGTTCCTGTTTCAGCTGCCTGTGATGGCAAGTTATATAAGAGATAAACAATTGGATGAGGGTGGGACTTGAATGTGGTACAGCTGTCTGTGGGCCCTCCTTGCTCCAGTGAGTAAACTCAATACTGGGAGGGCAAGACTCCTGTAAGTAACCCCAGGGTTAGGAGGGCTAGTGAGACTTGCTCCTTTAAGTAACCCCAATACTGGAAGAGACTTGTCAGTGGGGTAGGTACCTTTGGAATATCTCAGTGGGAACTTCTTGGAGGGATTCTTCCCCTTGGAGGAGCTGTATGTAAAGGCTGTCCATGAGTTACCCAGGCCCCGTAAGAAACCACAATAAACACATGGTTCACAAAGTTTAACAAGATCCTTCCTGTGGTCTGTTGGCATCCCTTTGGCTTTCACACATCTCATGATGCTATTTGAGTTATTCATCTTAGGATGAACTTCATATTTTAAACCAATTAGCTTAATTCTACCCAACAACCATAGACTTGCATCTGTAACTTCAACTATCTAACAACTAGTCTTCTTTTCACCTTTGCTCTTGATTTCAGATAAAAAGGCAGATCTAAATTATACCTTTGTATGGCAACAAAGTACTGATACCCTTAAGACAAAAACTTACTTTTATTTGGCATTTGAAGTATTAAATGCATGAGGCATAAAGCAGAATAGACCCTTCAGAGAATGTCTAGCCCAATCCCCTCAGCTTGCATATAGGGAAACAGGAGGCTTGGGCTTAGATAGTTTAACTGATTTTCCTGCATTAAAAGAAATTAGAAAAATGGGTCTAGGAAGCAGGTCCCCTAGGTTCTTTCCATACCACCATACGTCTTCATTAAAAATAAAGGAACTTTTAGCTGGGCGAAGTGGTGCACGCCTGTAATCCCAGTGGCTTGGGAAGTGGAGGCAGGAGGATAACAAGTTCGACACCAGAGGCAGTCTGCGTAACTTAGCAAGACTCTGTCTCAAAAAAGTGAAAAAAATGGGCTGAGGGTGCAGCTCAGTGGTCCAGCACTTGCAAAGCAAGCAAGTGCGAGGCTCTGGGTTCAACCCCCAGTACCACAAAAAAACGAAATAAATAAAGGAACTTTTATTAAAGATCAGCTCAGCAAACCACTGTTAGAAGGGTTTGAAACTGAGGAAATTCCATTATAATTGAAAACTGAAAGATCAGTTAAGTCTCTGGTGTGAGGTATTGAATTTATAGCCACAGCCTCACCATAAAACGTGGATTACTTCTAAATGTTTCTTTCAAAACAATAAATACAGTTCTAATGCCAATGAATGTTTTCTGTGAGAGTTAAAGATCAAGTTCTTTGTCCTTTATTAGGAACAAAGAAAGTCTGATGCAACCATAGCAACACATAAAATTGGAGACCAAAAGGGTTTTTAGGCCCATATTTACTTCTCTAGGGATAAGCTATCTAAATGAAAGAACTCTTTTATCACACAGATTTTGACTACAAGTGAAATGATCCCTCAAAATGTACTTCTATGTTGAAAGTTCAACAAAACAGAACTAGCTTATGGAATAGCTGGTCTGGGATTTAGCTCAGTTGGTAGAGCACCACTCTACAGTCTCTGAGGTTCCACGTTGAATCCCAATACCACAAAAATGGGAGGAGGATGTGGCAATCCACTCCTGAAGCAATCCCGAAACCAGCCCTTGAAAACCCCATGGGGGTCGCTATGAGTAGGCCTCAACTTGACAGCACATAACAACAACATGTAATAGCTAGTTCTGGCACTAAGGAGTTTCAACATTACTAATTTAATAGAAAACTGAAATGATGATGAGAAAGCTGGGTACGGTGGCACACGCCTGTAATCTCAGAGGCTTGAGAGGCAGAGGCAGGAGGATCGCAGGTTCGAGACCAGAGGCAGTCTGCATAACTTAGTGAGACACTGTTTCAAAAAATAAAAAAATGGGCTGGGGGTGCAGCTCAGTGGCCCAGCACTTGCAGAGCATGCAAGCTCAAGGCCCTGGGTTCAACCATCAGTACCACAAAAAAAAGAAAAAAAGAAAAAAAGAAAAAAAAGATAATGAGAAAAAAATCAGTACCAGGTGTAAAACAATATTTAAGACAAATATTTAGAAAAAGTTTAATATCCCAGCAGTGAGGAAAGTCTCCAAATGGAATGCCACAAAATTTCATATATGGTACAGATGGAACACGACTGAGGCTACTGCACAGGTCCATATAACATGAATATGAGTAAAGGACACTTGATCATAAGAATCTTTTCCATTCTAATCTCTCTCCTACCTTCATTGCTGATGAACCTTTTTTTTTTTCACTTGGTTATTTTTTGAGACAGGGTCTCACTGTGTAGTCCAGGCTAGCCTGGAACATGCTATGTAGACCACAATAGCCTCAAACTCTCATTGATCCTCCTGCCTCAGCCTCCAAAGTGCTGGGATTTCAGGCACGTACTGAGATTAGAGATGTGGGCCACCACACCAGGCTCCACCTCCATTTCTAAACAAAGAGGAACTGCAGAGTATTATGAGAAGTAGTAAATTCAGAAGAAGTTACATCTTATATGGGAAGTAGAAATCCTCATAAATCACTAGTAGAGTCATCAAAATCTAATTTTATTCATATCAAAAAGTTCAAGATATTTTCTTACCAAGCAGAAAAACCATATAAAATTGTAAAATATCATGGCTTCAAAATATTTTCAACACTCACCTCTTCTGGAGTAATTACACCTGTTTCCTTAAATTTTGACTCCTAAAAGGAAGAAAAAGAATAGCATTAGGTGGGTAGCATGATGCACACCTGTAATCCCAGGGATCAGGAGGCTGAGGCAAGAGGATTACAAGTTCTAGGCCAGTGTGGGCTATAAAGCAAGACTCTGGACTGTCTCAAAAAAACAAAATAATGACAAAATCTTTCATTTTCAACTAAAAAATGTTTTGAGGCAACTATTTGTTGGAAACCCTTCTAGAGAATGATTCACATACAAAAAATATACACTGTATATTCTGTGTATATATATGTAGTACAGGTACTTGACCATAAAGACTTCAAGACATAAAATTGTAATGTAGGAAAATAACATGAAAATAATTACAATTTGATCAGGACTACAACAAAGCACAGTTATTAAGAAAAAAAAAATCCAAAGATTTAAACAAACACGAAGCCTTACAGTGATTCTGCCCAATAACAAATACCTTTATTTCATAGCACTGTAAAAATGTCTTAAAGATGTTTAAACATCTTCCATTTCGCCAATGAATTACTAATGCATTATTAGAAACTAAACACAGTATCATTTAGATTTCCCATTATTCTTATCCCCAAGATATTAAAACAATATTCTCTCCTGTAAAGCAAGAATGCTACTGATCAAATTTTGCTATATTTTAAGTTGTAAGATTTTGTGATAGCTACAAAAAATGAGCCTGCAGCTGTAGCCCTGTGGCATCCAATCCCGTTAGATCTCAGAAGCTAAGCAGGGCTGGGCCTGGTTAGTACCTGGGTGGGAGACCACCTGGGAACACCAGAAGCTGTAGGCTTGGGAGAAGGACCTGGCAACCCCCTCCCAAAAATCAATCTGCCATTGAAAACCCTATGAACGGCAGAGAAGCACTGACAATAGTGTTTCCCCTGTTGTACAGAGGGTCACTATGAGTCGGATACCGACTCGACGGCACCTAACAACAACAACAACAACAAATGAAGCCTGCAGGTGTAGCACTGTGGCGTCCCATCCCCGTCAGATCTCAGAAGCTAAGGAGCGTCGGGCCTGGTTAGTACCTGGATGGGCGACCAACTGGGAACACCAGGTGCTGGAAATTTGGGGGAAGGACCTGACAACCCACTTCCCCCAAAAAACAATCAGTCATTGAACACCCTGTGAATAGCAGGGGAACACTGGCATTAGTGTCTTGTTTGTTCTGTACAGGGTCACTATGAGTCGGATACCAACTCGACAGCAACTAACAACAACAACAAAAACGAAAATACTCATTTATGAACATTACTCACTCAACAAATATTTACTACTATGTACCAGGTACTATTTCAGACAATGGAATACAGATGTGAATAAGAGGCCAAATTCATTTTTGCCCTCCAAAGGAGTTAAATTCTAGCTGAGCAGGAAAAGCCAAGTGGTAACGACCACCACACAAATGGAGAGAAATGAAGCAGAGAGGTAACTGCTCCAGGTGTTAGGGGAGAGATGGCCATTAAAAATACAATGGTAAGAGAATAAAGACTTCACTGATGGGTGACTTGAACACTTAAGGAGCAAGCGAAGCTGTTAAGATTGTTGGCAGGAAGAGCATTTCAGGTTGTGGGAAAAGCAAATGCAAAATCCTGGCAGCTAGATGTGCTTGATGGAGTACTAAAGAGGTTGGCTTGCACCAAGAGTAATCATGGGACAGAGTAGCAGATGAGACTGCACCTCTTATTAATAAAGTAGAGGCTTACAGGGCATTGTAAGGATTTCGGCTTCTACTCATGGCCTCTAATCAAAACATGATTTTTCTTAACTTTTAGGTGCTGGGGGAAGGCCATGATGTTTCCTTCCCAACAAAATTATCATTTTCAAATGAGGCTCAGAAAGAAGTATAAAAAGGTAAAGATTCCCTTTTGTCAAGAAAAGGGAGCAAAACGAAACTGTCTACTCTTGTTGGGTGCCCTCGAGTCGCATCTGACTTACAGCTACCAAGAGAAGGAAATACTACCCAACACTGTGCCACACACACATCCTTATTTTTCATAGTTTATCACAGTATTTCATATCCCCACTCAGATTAGCAAAAGACACTACCCAACACTGTGCCATGCACACGTTCTTATTTTCCTTAGTTTATCAGAATATTTCATATCCACACTGAGATTAGCAAAATTCTAATTAAAAGCTAAAAAACTAAACAAAACTAAAACTAAGCAAGAATTTGCCATTCATTTACTACCACTATTCACTTTTCAGAAAGCAAAAGTAAAGTTACAACCAAAAATGTACCCTAGAAGTTATTTTAAAAAAAAAACTTGAAACTCTAGAAATTTATCTTTGAAAATAAAAAACAATCCAGTCACTGTTATAACTAATTCGTCACAATTTTCACTTCAAAATACTATAGTTTTCAATATATAAAAATTATAAAGTTAAGAACGTCAGAATCCAAGGTTGTTACTCAGTGAAGGCCATTTTAAAAGCTTAGAAGAGAGAAATTTTGCTCTTTAATTCAGTTCAAAGTTACTGATTGAGATAATGTTACAATTCACTTCGTTCCTCTGAAACCTAAAGGAGTTGGGGCGCTCAGTCATAAATTTCATACTTACAAGAGGTTTTCTATGAAAATTAGAAGAAAAAATGGCATGTCATTAAAAGCAAAATCATTGTTTAGAAAGTTCACTTCCGTCGTTAAAAGTTCTCAAATTTCCTCCGCTCCTGACCACCTTCCATCCGACGTACCCAGACTCGCAAAGGAATGGGTGGAGACTCGAGCACGCACTGAACGTCGCTCCAAGTTTACCCCCGAGGAGCTAAAAAACCCTCTTAAGAGCCCTGAGGGCCAGGGGTAGAGGGCTGCACCTTTTCCCACCTCCCACCCTTACACCTTCCCGCATCTTTCCCGATGGGAAAAGCGGGACTTCCTCAGGCGCCCGGTCCTTGCAGAGGTGAGCTTGTGTCTGACAGCCCCTGGCAAGCCCGGCCCGGCTTACCTTGAGGACGGGGGTCAGGTACTCAGCCACTTCCAGTGCCTTTCCCTTCACAGTGTTAATCACATTCTGCATCCTGGGGCCGGAGCAGTGACCGGCCCCGCGAAGGGGTGGGGAGGGCAGCCGGGGCGGGGGCCGAAAGTCAAAAAATGTCCGTGATGCCGCCGGCTCGCATCGGCACCCGAAAGGACAAGGCGCGACGGGACGGACGGGACGAAGGGGAGGGGCGCGGGCGCCGCGCGACGGCAGGGCTCGCGCCCTAAGGCAGAACGCGGCAGGCCGGGCCCAGCTGTCACCTGGCAGCAACAGCGGCGGGGAGGACGGGAGAGGTTGGGGAGAAAGGCGGGTGCACCCGCACGCCTCGCCCGCTAGGGAGCTGTCTTTTCCCCGCTTGCTTCACTCGCACCCCTTCCGACTTCCCCTTCCTCTTCTCACTCTCTCGCCATAGCTCGGCCGCCACCTGGGCCTCACGTGACCCCGGCCTCCCTCACCCCCGGCACGTGACGCGAGAACGGCCGCGCTGGGCGGGCTCAGCTGCTCCTCCCTCCCTCCGGAAGCATAGCACTGAGCGCGCCTGCGCTATGGGCGACGGGTCCGCGCTTCCGTAGTTGGATCGTTACAGTGCTTTTTGTTCCGGAATAGGAGGCCTAGGGCAAACGCTTTTTCACCTTTATTTCCCTCCATTAACTTCCCCACCCATGCACCCCAAAAAGCTACTGCTGCTACTACGGAGCTAGACAATCACTATTTCAGCTCTATGATGTGTGTTCTTCTATTAGAAGCTTTCGTGAGCGACTGAGGTAACCGCTCCCCGCGGCAAAATACTGCGCGTGCGTGCGGGAGGATGTGGGGCGGGAGGAGGATGAACCCCACCAAAGATCCCTACTGCGCATGGGTGAGAAGAGGGTTAACCTGACTGCCTGGCCTCCTTGTGGAGGGGCGGTGTCTCTGGTCTCCCGCGTGCTTTCTCCCAGCTGCTCCATGATACTGGCATTTATCTGCAGCCCTCACGGGCTGTGTGTGCCATACATACTCGTGCACGTTGGGCAAGTGTTTACTCTGCCCAGGATTTCATGTCCTCAGTCTGTCAAAAGAGGACCGTCTTAGACTCATCGAGTCCGTAAGATTGGCTCTTCTACTTACTATACTTATTCAGTAAAAGTTGTCAGCAGAGTTTCAGCTATTTCCATTTTGGTTATTATAACCATGTCTTTCCTAGCAAAGCTTATTGTCCTCCTGGGGAAGAGCTGCTACTGAGGAGAGAAAAAAATACAATTCCAGAAACTTTTCGTCTAGAGAAAAGTTGCTAATAAGAATAAACTGCTTTTCTGCTGTCCCAAAGTGTCAGTTACTCACTTGCTCCTTCGTCATTATTTCTAATCTGGCCATACCTTTTCTGTCTCTAGAGTATCCCTCCTATCAGATCTCGACTTTTACATTTCCTTTCTCCATAGTTTCTCCTGTACTCAACTTTTCTTGGTTCTGATATAATTGTAGCCAGACATGTAAAAATTTACTTCAGTGGTATTTGCCTTATGCTCAATCTTTAGATCTGTCAACAGGCTTGCTCATGAAAGTGTTCTTCTCTTTAAGGCAATTAAAAAACTGTGGAATGGAAAAAAAGTGCTGTAGGCGCCCCGGGTTATGCTCCTCAACAATGTATACATTCCTGCTAGGTGCTATATTCATTACTTTAAGTTCAAGTCGCATCTTACTGGTAAAATATTCTGCCAATGAAGGTAAGTTAAGATGTGGACTATGTTTGGAGTATTTAATCACATATTATCTTTCCTTGATTTGGTTGTGTATATAATTGTTGTTAGGTGCCGTTTAGTCAGTATCCGACTCACAGCGACCCTGTGGACAACAGGCAAAACAGTATTGTCAGTGCTTCTCTGCTATTCATAGTTTTCAATGGCAGATTGATTTTTGGGAGTGGGTTGCCAGGTCCTTCTCCCGTGTATATAATGTTGTTGTTGTTAGGTGCCTACTAAGTACTCCATGTGAATGATAAGCCATATTTAAATTTTATTTAGCCTTTAATTCCTTGGCAAAAAAAAAAAAAAAAAAAAAATTGGCACTGGGTGAAATGTGGATCAGTCAAATACAAAATTAAACCCTTTGTATAGAACACTTCATAACGGCTGATTATTGCTTCATTGTACAGATGGTTTTGAGCGTATAGCAAAATGTATAGTTATAGCTTATATTGAAATCCTTGGGTATATTTGCTTACTTAGCATTCATGAGTTGCCATCATAATTACTGTATCAATAGTGTGGTGTAGATTATAAGGTTTGGTAAGGATGTACTCAAGAATTCTGTATTTTAATACAAGGATTTAAGCAAATACTTCAGTTCTACAAAACCATATTTAATATTTCTCACTAGTTATTGACAACACAAAATCATGACATCAGTGACCCTTAATGGTCATCTTGGAGAATCACGTGTGTGTAAGTCTCACCTTCAGTTACTATTTATCTTTTAAACCCTAGGCTAAGTATTAGTAGTGGAGTTCAAAGCACCTAATATATAGGCCTTGTCTTTAAGAACTCACAGTTTATTAGAAGAGACATATGTGTAAACATACCATGAAAATATATCATAATAATGCAGTAATAGAAACATGTTGAAGATGTAGAGATAGTGTAGAGGGAAAAGTAATCTGTCTGGGAGAAGATGATGTAGAGTACAGAAGGTTCAGGGAACACTGCCATGATGAGATGATGGTTGATCTACAAGAAAACAAGATAGACAGGGTATTTAAATCAGAAGCAGCAGCCCATAAAAAAGCACAGATATAGCAATGCAGGATATATTGTGAGAGCAGGTATTTCAGAGTTACTGAGCAATAAGTTCAAGGACTTTGAGCAGAGAGGGAAGGAATGTTTTGACTGGAGAGGGAAATCATAAATGATTAAGAGCTTCATATGCCATGGTAAGGAGCTAAGACTATTTTTAGGCCCTAGAGTCTGGGGGATAAACAGTACTTGAATGATTATAAATAGGAAGGTAAAATGAAAGACTCTAATAGTAGCTGGATGACAGAGGAAAAGACTGGAAGCAGGCTAGCCAGTTAGACGGTTATTGCAAATTCAAGCCACAGATGATGCAGACTAGCTTAGTGGTATAAAAATAGAAAGGGTAGATTCAAGAAATGTTCAGAACACAGAACAGATAGGATTTGCACAGTGTTTTAAATGTGGGGACTAAAGGAGAGAAAATAGTGGATCGCTCAAAGCCTTCTGGTTTGAGTTGCAAGTAGATAGTGTTTTTAGCTGATATGGGGACTATTAGGAGTAAGAGCAAGTTGGGTCAAGTTGAAGAAAGTACACTTTTAGCAACGTGCCACCCATGAAGCCAGGAACTGTCCTCATTCACTGTAATTTCCTGCAGTGACAGGCATATAATGCACATGAAGAAAATACCAATTAAAGAAATAAATAAGAAGTTATTCATATACATATATTTAGTGAACACTAAGTTAAATGTTCCACAATATAGATCTAGGCACATGATTATTAAATTGATATTTAAAGCCCTAGTAGCAGAGAGCTCATGGAGAATGAGAAAATAAGAGAAGTGATGAACTCTAGGGCATGCCAGCATTTAAATGGCTTGCAACGCTCAGAACAGCATTAAGAAGAAACCATTCGAGAGGTAAGAAAACTAAATGACTCATGGGAAGGAAAATTTAAAGACTGAATTGCAATGTCATGATAAGGCTTAAAACATGACCTTTAGATTAGTGACTAGAAGATAAACAATAATCTTAGCAAGCAGATAATTTGAGTACAGTGGTGAAATCAGAAAGCAGATTGTTTGGGGGAAAAGACCTTACTAGAAAGTGGGTAGAGATAATGAATACTGGTACTCTTTCATGAAGACAAAGGGAAAATGTGATAGTTTGAGAGGTTACGATCTTACATTTTGTCACATAAGAGAGTTTTAAGCATGTTTATAGGATATGACAAGGAAGCCAGTTAGTAGAGAGGGAGATACAGGAAATACATGGAAGCCAAAGGAAATGCTTGTTGGAGCTACATCCCTGAGAAAAAAGATTTTTAAAGGGAAAAGTGGGTAAATAATAGGATCATGAGACTGGAGGGAAACTAATAAGGATGGATGCTGTGTAGATAAAGTATATGCGGGTGGGTAGAAGATTCATAGACCAAGGTCACACATCACAGTGTTGCACAGTTGGGATTAGCCATGAGGGGAATACCAGATTGAAAACAAGAACAAGTTGCAGAACACTGGCAGAGGTTTGAAAGTTGTAATTCAAAACCCCCCATCCTTGTGTGTACATATTGGTTCATGTGTGGATCATGATAGAGATCATGAAAAGAATCATTTGAGGATGACGGTGTGACTTAAGTCTACCTTTGTGCTGAAAAAAGGGAGGAAGTATTTGAATTAAACTTTGATGCACAAAGCAAATGTTTAAACAAGCAAATATTTAAATTCAGGTGGATGTTTATTAAGTGTCTACTAAATGCAGGATGGGCTAGGGTTTAGCTTAGTTGGTAGAGTGCCCCTCTGCACTCTGAGGCCCTGGGTTCAATCCCAGCACCATGAAAATGGGAGAAAAACATGGCAATCCACTCTTGAAGCAATTCTGAAACAATCAGCCATTGAAAACCCGCAGAGGGTCTCTGAATTGGACCTTACGTGACATTATCTAACAACAACAAATGCAGGACACTAAATGCCAGGTTTGTGACGGTTACCAACATAGTCCCTTTCTTGTAAGGAGCTTACATTCTAAGAGTATAACTTAAATGTGAAAAATAATACAATTTGACAAGGCTGTTACAGAGGTTTATAGGTAAATGTTGGGCTGAGGTTTAGCTCAGTTGGGTCAGTGCTGCTCTGCACTCTCTGAGGCCATAGGTTCAATCCCAGCACCACACAAAACTGGGAAAAGGACCTGGCAGCTACTCGTGAAACAATCCTGAAATAATCAGCCATCAGAAACCCTATGGATAGGAAAGAAGCACTAACATATTACAGTGTCAGAGAGTGTTTCCTTCTGTTGTACATAGTGTCGCTTTGAGTCACACTGACTCGATGGCACCTAACAACAACATAGGTGGTGCTTCAGGAACAGAGATAATCACGTCTCTGTAGGTTGAGAAGTTCAAAGGAAGTTCCAGAGAAGAGGAAGAAAGAATGTTTTGCTCAGCGCCTATAACCCCAGCAACTTGGGAGGCTGAAGCTAGAGGGTCATGAGTTTGAGGCCAGAAGCAGCCTGCACAATGTAGTGAGACCCTGCCTCAAAAGATAGGGTAGGGGTGCTGTTCTTTTATAGAGCACTTGCCTACCATGCATGAGGCTGTGGGTTCAACCTCCTCCTGCCAAAAAAAAAAAAGGAAAGAATATTCTGGAAAGAGATTGTGAAGTTAGTATTTTTCCCCTGTACTTGTCCAGTTTTGCCTTTAATATGACTATGAAAACAAGCAAAAGTTTTCAAAACAGAGAAAATGCATTCTTGAAAATAGTACCTAATAAAGTTTGTATTTGTCCTTGGAAAAATTATCAAGCAAGTTGTAAGCATTTAGAATAGACCTAGGTAATTATTAAGACCAAGTCATGCTTACCAAACCTCATTTCTTAATTCACTTGATTTGTTTGTTAGGACATAGCTTCACACCTCATTAATGGGCTAGGGTTGTCCAGAGTATTTCCTCTCAGATGTAGAAGTAGCAGAGCCTCAGGCCAATTGCCAGTTGCTTCTTGCCTCTGGTAGCTTTCTTCTTTTGCCCCAGTTTACCATTTTTTCCAGAGTGAAAGAAGAAAAAAGTATTGATGTTTCCTGTGTGGACCTTGCTATGAAACAGATTGGAAAATTCCAAATTAAAGAAATGTCATAGACAAAGTTTACCTTGATTTTTGTAAGTCACACAAGAAGAACCATAAGCTGGTTAAGAATTCAGCTGGTCAATTCATAACTGTTTGATGAGGTGATTAATGTCAATTTAGAAGGCAATTTCTGATGCCTTGCCACAGAGCTTGCTTTCCCTGGGGCCTTGGCTTTCTAAACATATTTATTAGTAATACAGATATAAGCAGGAGACACATATACCAAATTCAAGGATAATAAAAAACTGAATAGAATAGGGATAACTAATACATTGAAAGAATTGATTCAAAAATTCACAAACACAATGTCAAGTGGAAGAAATTTAATATAATCAGCCTTATATCCTGCTTTCAAACTTAAAAATTATTAACTGTATATAAACTTATACTTAAAAAACTTCCTACATTTCAGAGAACAAGTATGACTATCTTCCAACCACTGTGAATGTGTGCTCAGAATTGGTGAAGCTAGTTTTCTGTGTGCTTGTGTCCTTCTGTATTATAAAGAAAGGTAAGTCTTAAAATGATATTCTATATATGCTAAAAAATCACAGAATCACAAAACATTAGAAGTACAGGGACATTTTCTATCATTTAGTCTAGGTCATTAATCTTATCTGTGAGGAAGCTAAGACACAAATGTAAGTAAGTTTTATAAACAGACTCAAAGAGAAGGTCATGTGGAGATGTGTTAAAAGGAGGAGATCTTGTGTTAAAAGGAGGAGATCTGGGACAGCAACTCACATTTCCTAATGTCCTGCTCATTACTTGACCTTGTCACTTCTTCCTGTGATGGCTTCACAAAGCAAGTTAGATTTGATTCAGCTTTGGTATTGTCTAAATCACTCTGCTGTATGTCTGCACTGCATTGCAAATAGTTGCCATTTCCTACAGGGAAGGTGGTATGCTACACTGAAGTCAAAGACAGTATTTTCTGAAGTAGAACTATGAAATAGGATACTAATTCCTTCCTCACGTGTGAAGTATTAGCCTTTTTTGTAATGTACAGGCTCTTAACATGTTTTAATTCTCCTCTTCAGTTGCCCAGTTATGGGCCTTAGCACTCTCCCTGTTTGATCTACTCATGTGAAATAAACAGAATTTAGAACATTAACGTGATTAAAGATGTCTCTCATACGCAAGGGTTTCAGTCTGTGCAATTTCTCATTAGTAGAATACGTTTCTCAATTTCATGAAATTCACACAGTAATTGCAAGGCTTAAACTTAAGCTGCCTTTGTTTTCTTTCTTTTCATTTTGCCTTTTCTTTGTTATAGTATATCTTGCTAAGTCTTTGGAAATCTAGAGCTGGAATAATAACTCACATTAGGATTAGTAAAACTTAATTTTCTCTTGTTCCATACATACAAATTTCTACTTATTAGTTCTCTTTCCAGATCTTCTCTGGAGGGAAGAAGGACAGCATACAGACTTGATTTATTTTTTTTCATACGTATTCTAACTAGTTGATCTCTTGTTGGTCTTATGCTTAGAAGGTAAGAGAAACCACATGTGTATCCTGAGTCACCTTAAGTGACACTTTTCCTTTAAGTTAACAAGAATTAGGATAATCAGTATTTCTAGGATGTAACTGGTTGAAGTGATGGAACACAGAGGTGGATTAAAGAGAGATTAATAAATTCCATGTTGTTGTTAGGTACCATTGAGTCAGTGTCCAACTCATAGGGACCCTATGTATAATAGATGAAACACTATTGTCAGTGCGTCCCTGCTATTCATAGGGTTTTCAATGGCAGATTAATATTTGGGAGTAGGTTGCCAAATCCTTCTCCCAAGCCTACAGTATCTGGTGTTCCTAGGCAGTCTCCCATCCAAGTACTAACCAGGCCAGAGACCCTGCTTAGCTTCCAAGATCTGACAGGATCGGATGCCATAGGGCTACAGCTACAGACAATAAATTCCATATTATCTTTTATTTCTTTGGGCAGTAGTCACTTACGGAGGCAAAGGTATAAAGACCCTTTTAAAGAATTCTATCAGTAATCAAATATAACGTACTTCCTCTAAAAATATAGGAATTCTCAGTGAAGGTCATTTATTTATTGCTATATTTCTTTCTTTAGAAGATCATCAGAGTAGACATTTGAGATGTGCTTCCTGGAAGGAATTCTCTAATTTCATGAAGTGGTCCATTCCTGCCTTTCTCTATTTCCTGGATAACTTGATTGTCTTCTATGTCCTATCCTATCTTCAACCTGTAAGTAAAATTTGACAAAGAAAATGCTGTTGAAAAGATACAGAGAAATAAGTCTCAGACTAATCCTTTTTTCTTTCCTTTTTTTTTTTTTTTAATCATACTCCTGGGCTTCCTTAGTTTCTTTGCCTTCACTAGCCTTGCTAAAATTTTCCCAGAATCATCTGAAGACTTAAATAACTGATCTGCTTCCCAGATTTTCTCCCTATTAAAGGTTACTAACTGTGCTGACTACATGGGAGAGTTGTTCCTTGGCCCAAAGAAGCCCACATCTTTGTGTCACTTTAATTGGACTGCCTCTATTCTAAGCCATCCTATCACCAACCTTGAATCTCAATCTCAACATCTGAGACCTCCATACAGACTTCCATGATTAGTTCATAAAATTACACATTCGGTGTACACCTCTATACCGGTTATAATGTAGTTTATATGTTTTCTATTTGTGTGGCTTTTTCTCTTAATGTTGTCACTTAACCAAGAAATTCTTTGAGAGTAGGGCTTGTGTCATCTCAATTGTAAAAACCATAGATAACTGACAATGATAGGAGTACTTATCTCTCTTGGGATCCTTTGGGTCAGTTTGGAAAGGCTTTAGTAATCAGAATTTGAGTTTGCTCTTCTGCTTTTACCTATTATTCAGTTTGGGTCACATATATATTCCTCCCCCTGCTCCCCAATATTTTATAAGTGAACATTTCTCTTGCCTTTACTATTGCCAAAATGTGTTTTAAGTTTCTTTAAAAAGTAAAATTAAGCATTTTGTTTATGAATAGAATTTTTATTGCACTGATGCTCTGTGAAACCTCTTAAATATAACCAAATCTGTTTTAGAATGGGATGAAAAGAAGAACTCATTAGAGCACTGTAGCAGAAAACAGGAGTTTAACATAACACTTTTCTACAATTTAGAATCTGTGTAACTAGGTAGGCCCCAACTGCTCTTAGTTTTGGTTATTCTATCTATAAAATAGAAGAATAATGATCCAGCTCAAAGGCAGAGACCTAGGTCATTTGATTCAGCTCTGTGATTTCTGTTGGTAGTAAGTACTTGTTCATGCAGAAACTGTCCTCTCCTAAATGTTGGTTTTCACTTTGTTATTTAGATTTGAGAATTCCTGTATACAACATTCACATTGATTAAGCAATTTGTTGTATTTTATTTTCAACCAACATATGAACTTTAAATTTATGCCTGTCCCCAGCATCCCCAGAACCAAAGTAAAACTGCAACTTCCTTATTTTTCTTCCATGTGTATTGCTTTGTTCTTCCTTCCTGGTTATGTGCAACCATAGATATTACAAAACAAATCACATGCCATACTCTGGTTATTCCTGTGCCCAATTTTATTTGAGAAATTAGATAGAGATACATGGAAAAATGTTTGATTTATTCTATAGTGTTGCATGGGAAGAATTTTCAGAACCCATCAAACCAGCCATTCTGCTTAGTTAGGTGTATTTGCATTGCCTTAATGTGATTATTCTGAGCTATTGCCTTCCTACTCTTCTTTCCTACTTTCTTTGTCTCCTTACTTTTTTCCTGAGGTTTCACAAGCATTTGTCCCACAAATACATTGAGAAAACCAATTCAAAGTCTCCCAACAGAAAGAAATGATAAATGGTTAAGAAAATACAAATACTAATTACTTTGATCATTGCACATTATACATGTACCAAATTATTGTTTATGCCCCATAAATATGTACAATTGTGTATCAATGAAAATTTTTTAAAAATTAAAAAAATCAGTAGAAAAACAACGTTTCATTCTTGAAATTATTGCTAGTTTTTATTGGGTTTGCTCTTTAGCTGCTTCTAGCCATGTTTGCTATTATTACTGGTTATATGAAACTACTTATACTCTGTAGTATTTTTTGTTTTATTTGTTTTGGGGTTTTTGGTTCTTTTGAGACAGGATTTCACTGTATAACTTAGGCTGGCCTAGAACTCACAATCCTCCTGTTTCAGCCTCTCAGGTGCTAGGATTACAGGTGTGAGCCACTGCACTTGGCTACTCTTTGTAGTTTAATCAATGTGAAGTGACAGCAAGGAAGAAGGCAGGGGAATCATTGTTAAAAAATTGTGAATATTGCCAGGTCCAATTATGGGGAGCAATGATAGAATTTCACACTTTCTGAGCAAAATATACACATGTTCAGATTAATACTTGTGAAATATGAACAAATTCACAAAAACAAACCATTATAAAATCTGACTGACATATTTCTATAAGTGTTGAGAATAACTAGAATCAATCCAAAAGACTGGTAAATGAGAGTTTGGTTTTCAGTCATGTCATTTCAACCAAAAAAATTGATTCAGTTCCTAAAGCAGCAAAGTTACTTAAATATCTACCTAAATTTTCTTATCATATAAATGGTTCTAACAGTATTTCACCTCTATTTACCCATAGAAATAGTAGTAAAAGCCTATAAGGATTCAGGATATCGCTCAGTGGTAAAGTCTTTTCTAGCATACAAGAGCCTGGGTTTAATTACCAGAACCAAACATAATAATAATAATTTTTTTTAAAGTCTGTAATATACTTTGACAGCTGCACAAAGTATGCTTCATAAGCATAGTAACTGTTATGTCTAGAGCTAAATCTTTAGAATTTATAAGTATTTCCAGATCTACAGATAAAGATTATTTATGCGGGCATTACCTGAACTTAAACACATATTTTCAAAGCCTAGACAATAATTTGATCATATTTGCATTAATTTAACAAGTAATAAAAATGGAATTTAATCCTCTAGTGAAATAGCTGCCCGAATAACCCCTCTGGTTTTTTACTAAAAAGCTTTTATTGTCAGGTGAACTACCAAGCTGGGAGATTTCTGAGGTCAGTACTTTGTTTGGATTGTAATTCTATCTTCTCTCTTTCTTTCTAGGCCATGGCTGTTATCTTCTCAAATTTTAGCATTATAACAACAGCTCTTCTATTCAGGCTAGTGCTGAAGTAAGTACTTGCTGTGAAAGCATATATCATACTTTAAAGTGGTACCGCTTGGTTTCAGATAATATGCCCAGATCATTGAGGCCTCAGAATCCCTAGGCCAGGATTTCATTCCTAATTTGCTTTGTGTATTAAGCATGTTGTTTAGCCCATGTGGAAAGCAACTCCAGTGTTTGCCTAAATCTTTTGTGATCTGATGTATGAAATATATTAAGCATCTTGAAGATAAGATAGGTTGGGTTATAATTGATGTCTTAATTTTTAGAGTTGGATTTTCAACAAAAGTTCATTTAATCTCTGTACAGTAATAGAGAACTAAGAGATTCCTAAGATATTTAATGCATTTGTTCTTTGGAGTTTTGAGAGGATAAACAGTGACAAATTCTTTATTAAATCATTTGAGATGATTACATGATTTAAACTCTTAACTAGCAAACAGTTTGTATGAGGAATCTAGTCAAAATTATAATTAATAATACTGCTAGGTTTTTAAAATTTTTTAAATGCCCTCATCATAGTTTACTGTCTCCAAGAGGTTCACTGAATAGTATATGTTTGCGGGGAGACACAGGGAGCAGGTTCGGAGAAGGGACTGCAAGTCTGGAATGTGGGTCTGGAGGCCAGGTGGCAGGCAGTTCCTTTCTCAGAAGCTACAGTTACCTCCTCTTCCCTGGCAGCAGATATCTCAGTTGGTCTGTGTTTTCCCAGATGAAAGTATTTATGAGCACCAAATGTGTTTTTAATAGTGAATTTGGGGCCTTAAGGGAAGAGAGATGCACCCCTACACCTGCTGTCCTTGTTTTGTAAAAGGATTTAATGGACCTGCCCAGGAGGGGCCCATAGATGGAAGTCCCAGAATAGTCTGCCTTTGTTCACATCCAGGCAGCCATCAATCTTGGCCTAGGGTGTAGGGCTCATTACAAAGGGTCCTTCCAAAGTCCTCAGGGAGGCAGTCTGCTTACTTTATCAGGGCTGAATGGCAGGAGCCACTTTCAATCCCTTTTTCCTCTGTATTGCCTGCTAATGCTGAGTTAGGTACCTAACAGTATAAACATTCTTTTCAGTGTGTAGGCTCTCTTGAAAAGCAAAGACCAGAATATCCTAAAGCAGAAGGAGACTTTTAGCTCAGTTGGTAGAGCACTGCACTGCAGTCTCTGAGGTCCTGAGTTCGATTCCCAGCACCACAAATGGGAGAAGGACCTGGCAATCCACTCCCAAGGCAATCCCAAAACAGTCAGCCATTGAAAACCCTATGAGGGTCATTATGAGTGGCATACCGACTTGACAGCACCTAACAACGACAACAACAACAGAGACATAGGTGCTTAATCTGTTTGTTAGTCAATAATGCAAATAGTGAAAAAACAAAATGAAATTAACATCTTGGAATATTTGTTGTACTTGTTTTTATAAAATGTTCTATTTTCTTTATGTTTTTAATTTTTTACTTCTCAATATGCTATGTGGTAGATGTTTTTTCATTATTTACATGTATAAAAGGATGGCTATGGGGCTGGGATTTGGCTCAGTGGGTAGAGCGCTGCGCTGCAGTCTCTGAGGTCCCAAGTTCAATTCCCAGCACCGCAAAAATGGGAGAAGGGCCTGGCAATCCACTCCCAAGGCAATCCTGAAACAGTCAGCCATTGAAAACCCTATGAGGGTCGCTATGAGTCGGATACCGACTCGACGGCACCTAACAACAACAACAACAACAACAACAAGCTTGTACGCAGGCAATCTAAATATTTGTTGAATCCTCGATGCAGTTAATACATAACTTATGTGAAATTTCAGAGGCATTTTCCTTTACTATGAAGAAACATTCAACTTCTTGACAGTTAATGTGAGCAACTGAAAAAAATAAATTCTATTTTTAGTACAATTTAAGTGGTAGAGTACATTGAAATGTGCCTTATTCCTCAGGTTCTTCAGTTTAGTTGTGAATTGTAGAAATAATTCTGTAACTAGCAAGTTAATGAGTGCTATTTTTTAGCTCAGTGGGTAGAGCGCTGTGCTGCAGTCTCTGAGGCCCTGAGTTCAATTCCCAGCACCCCAAAAATGGGAGAAGGACCTGGCAATCCACTCCCAAGGCAATCCCGAAGCATTCAGCCATTGAAAACCCTATGAGGGTCTCTATGAGTCGGATACCGACTCCATGGCACCTAACAACAACAACAACAACAACATTCCAAGAACATTTAGAAGCCTTTGAAATCAATATGACATGCATATTATAGGGTAAAAAATTGACTTCTAAGAAATTATATGCAAGCAATGTTTTATATTGGTTCTTCTGAAAAAATTAGAGACACACACCCACGAAGAAAGAAAATATTGGTTCCAACACAAAACGGTCACTATTTAATAAGAGAGTTAAAATGCCAAGCATTTTTTTTAGAATAAAAACTGTTTTCCTGTTGTTATTGGGGAGCACTGGTAGGTAAGTCCAGAAACTAGCTGCTAAACCTACATCCTTATATTCGGCATATAAAAGAATTTATACCCAATACAGAGTAGTAGAGTATAGAATAGGTTTGTTAAAAGATAGTACACCTTTAAGGAATTATTACAGGGAAAACTGAGTCACCTGAAGAAGCTTAGGTAGATCTACAAAGGAACTTGGAAAAACCTGTGTTTCCTGGGTGAATGGGCATAAGGATGTCTCCATTCCCCAAGTTTAGCTTAGTTGGTAGAGTGCTCCTCCGCACTCTCTGAGGGCCTGAGTTCCATCCCCAACACGGAAAAAACAGGAGAGGGGCATGGCAATCCACTCCCAAAGCAATCCTGAAACAATCAGCCATTGAAAGCCCTCTGAGGGTCATTATGAGTCCGACCTGACTGGACAGCACCTAACAACAACAACAACAACTACTCCCCAGGGAAAGATAAAGAAGCTAGAGTACAGGAAGAGTTAAGCAGACTTTTAGATGGAAATGTGCTTTGAATAGACAGAGAAGATGGCAAGCCCCAAAGAAGGGAGAGGTGAGCCATATGGTTCTTGGAGAGAGAAGAGGAGAAGAGCAGAGACAGAAAGCTTGTGAAAGAAGAGAGTTTGGGTATGTGTTCTCTCTAGTTTTATTCAAACTAGGGAATGCCCATTGTGGCATCAGCCCTAGGCATCCAGCTCTGGGCACCTCGTATGACATGAGCATAGGATCTTTGTTTTGTAAATGGCTTGAGGGCTTAGTAGGGCTTGGCATCCTTTTGAAACTGTCCTTCCAATGTCCTCAGAGACCCATGTGGCTTCTTCATTGTAGCAGAAAGGAAGGAGCCACTTTCAGTCCCCTTTTCCTCTATGTTTCCTGCTAACCCCTAAGCTAGCTACCTAACACTGTGAAATGAAAGTTCATAGGTACACCCTGTACAATACTTACTACTATGTAATATATAAATTTTATGTCAAATGACATTAAACTAAAACCAAATAAAGAGAAGATTTAAAGTTCATATTGCCTGGCTTGAAATTGATTAGAAGTTCCAGGTCTACCCTGTAATAAATGCAGTTAAATTTTTAAGCATTTAACTACTGGCATTCAAAAAGTTAATTCTTAGTTATAACCAAATCCAAATCTATTTATACTATAAATTTTAAATGTCTGCTTTTAATACTATTAGTTGTAATAATAATTACATTTTGCTAATTTTCATAATATTGATAGGAACTAAAATTCAAAATGTTTTTCAGCTATTTTACCTCTTATTTTCAGAGCAATAATATTGATTCATAGATATAGATTTGGTTGCTAACATATGTATCATAGCCTTGTAAGTGCATATCCTGAAGAACAAATAAAACCATTCCATTTTTATTATTTTCATAAGTGCTAACTTAGTTCCTTAAATGAGTCTTAACTTGACTGAAAAAAGAATCAGGACTGAAGCATCTCTGTGGGGCGTGTGCCTCCCAGTCTGGCCTGGAGGTTCGGACCTGGAGGTTCAGATGGGTGGCACACAAATACTGAACACAATTCACTCGGGACCCTAGGGTGAGGGTCGCAGACTCCTGCGGCCCTTGGGAGAAAGGAAAAGCCTCTGGCGATTTTGCCTTCCAGGGGTAAACACCCGTGTTGGTGGCCTCAGTGGTCACTAGGAGACAGCTGTTGCTTCGTGGGTGATCAGACGGAGAGCAGGTTCTTTCCTTGTTGATGGTTGCAAGGACAGAGCATTCTTTCCTCACCGAAGGCCCGGGGGAGAGGAGGAAAGCTGTTTTCCTCATCAGTGGTCCAGGCAGGAATGGGCAAGAAGGTCTTGCTTAGCCGATGGTCTGGGCGGAAAGGCAAAAAAGCATAAAAGGGTTGAGCTGCCATAGCGCAGCTCCTTATATAGCTCGCCCACAGAATGGTCTGAGCCAATCAGCTTTCAGTCCAGTTGTCCAATCAGGAAGGGTTTTGTACAAACGTGTAACCAAGTTACTTTCATTTTCCCTAGATTTCTAATTTACAAACCAGATATTCAAAAGCCGTTTTCACAGTTTGGGAGTTTTTGTCAATTTCCTCCCAATTTTTCCCTACAATCTCTAAATAATAGAGTTAAAATAATGTTCTAATAAGTCTGATATTATCTTTTATGAGAATGCCTTTGAAGTATTATCTTTTGTTATACTTTTAATTCTTTCTAATTGTGTTAAAAACACGTATTTTCCATCTTAACTATTTTTAAGTGTACACTTAAGTAATGTTAAGTACATTCACATTGTTGTACCACAGATCTTGTTTTTTATCCCATAGACTTGATATTCTAAACAACTTTCCTCTCCCTCCCTCCCTCCAACTCGTAGTTTCTGCTTCTAGTGAATTTGACTACTTCAGATACCTATCAGTGGGATCATACATTATCTTTTTGCAACAGACTTCTTTCACTTAGCATATTATGCTCAAGATTCCTCTGTGTTGTAGCATATGACAGGATTTCCTTCCTTTTTAAAGCTGATTAATATTCCATTATGTATATTTACCTCTGTTACTACATTTTAAGATCAATACAACTGTGTTCTAATTTGATATTTTTCTCACTAAAATGTGTTATCTGTTTGTTTTCCCCTGTTTAATACTATTCTTTGTGACTGGTTTGATGGTCACTTTGCCCTGGCAAAGGAGTAGCACCTTAAGAATTCTAACACATATTCTTAATTTGTTTGCCATTACTCATTTTTCTTTTAGAATATTAAAGCTGTTTCTTTATACTTGATTCTAACAGAGCCAGCAATATCTTTTCTGGGCAGGTCAAATAAAAATATCTTCAAAAGTAGAAAAATGTAAATTGGATAAGTAATGCAAGGATTACTTAGAAGAATTTGAAAGTGGGGAAAAGAAAAATATTACAATCTAGACATCTTACTGTCTTTTCTAAAGAAACCCTATATGAATGTATTCTTTGAAGTGTAGCCACTGGTTCAAAGTAGAAATTAATTGTAGGCATTATGCCTGAAAGCCCACTTCTCTGGTTTGTTCATACACTTTCACAAGGTTGTACAGTCTTGTTTGCTTTGGCTTTGAGAAATAACAATATTATCTGAAGATTGAGATTTTGGAGGAAAGATAAACAAGGTCAACATTAATTTACCTACAAAACATATGTAAGTTTCTGATTTCATGAAGAAGCAGCTGTGGAAAAAGATAATTTAAAAACACATTTTGAAACACACGTTGGGTGTCTTAGAAGTTCTGATAAAGTTAGGTATTGTCTGACCCATCAGAAGAATAAAGTATCATTCAATAATATAACCAGTTTCTCCAGAATTATTGATAAATATTTATGATTTCTCATAAATCTGCTTCTGATCACTTTGTGCTACTTGGAACTGTATATTATACAATATCTTGAAAAACAATTACGTGAGCTTTTGTACTTAATTGTTCTCATGCCTTGCATTGGTTTACTGTGACCAAATATGATAGAAACACAGTAGAATTGCTCTTATATAATCTGAATGTAATTATTCATTTTAGTAGGTAAACTCATAATGAGGAATCATCATTTATTGTCTTCCCTAGAAATCCACAGAGGATTGGTTTCAGGACCACTGTAGTTGTTGTTGTTAGGTGCCTTCCAGTCAGTATCCAACTCATAGCGACCCTCATAGGGTTTACAATAGCTGACTGTTTCGGGATTGCCTGGGGAGTGGATTGTCAGGTCCGTCTCCCATTTTTGCGGTGCTGGGAATGGAACTCGGGACCTCAGAGACTGCAGCACAGCGCTCTACCAACTGAGCTAAATCCCAGCCCTTCAGGACCACTACAGATACAAAATTTATAGATGTTCAAGTTCCTTATATAAACTGGTGTAGTATTTGCATGTAACTTACCACATCCTCCCATATACTTTATTTTCATTTTGTTCTGGGAGTAGTTTTGTTGTTGTTGTTGTTGTTGTTGTTGTTTTGCTTGAGGCAGAGTCTTGCTACTTAGCACAGATTAGCCTTGAACACACTAAGTTTCCCAGGCTGGCATTGAGTTTGTGATCCTCCTGCCTCCACCTCCGAATGTTAGGATTACAGCCATGCCCGACCACACCCAACATCCTCTCATAAACATTAAATCATCTCTAGATTACTATGGTGATGGGTTTAGCTCAGTTGGTAGGAGGGCTGCCCTGTACTCTCTGAGGACCCCAGTTCAATCCCCAGCACCACAAAAACAAGAGAAGGATTTAGCAATCCACTCTTCAAGCAGTCTGGAAAAAATCAGCTTTTGAAAACCCTAAGAGGGTCATCATGAGTCGAACCCTACTCGGTACCTAAAAACAACAACAGATTACTTATAATACTGAACACAATATAAATGTTATATAAATAGCTTTTATACTATATTGTTTAAGAAATAATAATATCTGCACACGATTGGACATTTTCTTTCAGTATTTTTGATTCATGGTTGTGGAAATTGTGGGTATGGAACTCATGGAGATAGATAGCTGACTACAAATATTGTAGTCCCCACCTTATCCATGAGGGACATATTTCAAGACCCCCAGTGGATTGTCTGAAACTGTAGATGGTGCTGAACCCTGCATATACTGTTTCTCCCTACACATAAATACACAAATTTAATTCCTTTTCCATCTTCACTAAATAATGTTCATATATCGTGGCTGTAACTTGTACATTTTGAGGTGTGACAGCAAAACTAGTACAAATTTCATTTCTTTCAATTTCTTGGACAGAAAATTAATTACTATCATAGATCTTAGGAATCTCAGCATGCAATTTTTTTCTTTCCCTGTTAAGTCAAAAAATTCTTAAAAGAAAGCATTTTACACCATCTCTTTGGACTATCCAAATATTTAGCATCACTGCTCTTGCAAATTGAGGCCATTATTAAGTAAAATAAGAGTTACTTGAATACAACCACTGTGACACCACAACAATCCATCCAGTAACTGAGATGTGCTAAGTGACAGGCAAGTAACACATACAGTATGGATACATGGGGCAAAGGGTGATTCATGTCGAGGGTGGTAGAAATGGAACAGCATGAGATTTCATCGTGCTACTCAGAATAGTGAGCAATTTAAAACTTAGGTTGACTTCTGAAATTTTTCATTTAATATTTTCAGGTTTACATGGAAACCCATACCACAGATAGCAGGGAGGACTACTATATGTATGTGTGTAAATATAAATTTATTCAAACTTAAAATATATAAATGTACATGTGCTCACCCTTTTGATGTTGAACTAGGCCCTTTCCTTTGAGTGTGTTGTGGGGTTTGCTGATTTAAATTCTTTGGCTTTTTTCTTATATGAAGCTATAGTTATTATATATCATCCATGATTTCTGGTTTCAGTAACCCTAAAGTACATCAAGTAAGTCTTTTGAAATACTTTTGTAATAGAACCCACCTATAGTTTTATTACTCTTTCCCCAGCCTTTTTACAGTTAGCTCATCTGTATATAATTTTCAGGCAGCTTTTTAATCTTGCGTGATTTACCATTAGCTAGTCTTCCCACACCTGCGGCCATACCACTGTCACATCAGATCCCATCAGATCATGAAAGCTAAGCAGGGTTGGGCCTGGTTAATATTTGGATGGGAGAGCACCCGGGAACACTAGGTGCTGTAGACTTGGGAGGAGGGCCGGGCAACCAACTCCCAAGAAACAATTGGCCATTGAAACCCTATGAATAGCAAAGAAGCACTGATAATATTGTTTTGCATGTTGTAAGTAGGGTCACTGTGAGTCAGTTGGACACTGACTCCACTGCACCTAACAACAACAACAACAACAACAGGTCTTCCCAAAGCCTTCAACTTAGTTTCCATAAAAACAGCAATCCTTTTCATAATTTAGCATGTATGTAATTGTTAAAATATATAAGACAACAATCATGTCACCTGGTAAAAACAACATTTAGGAACATAGATTCGTGTGCACCCACTTGGCACAAAAGCAGAGACCTTCAGGAACCACAAGTGTTCAGCTCTCAGCATTGATCACGATGTCTTACTGAGGCAATGGAGGGATCAGTTAAGTGATCTATTGTCTCAAGTTGAAAAATAAACTGTCATGCAGAGTCAGTCATTTATAAATGTACACATCCTCAGCTGACTTTACAGACTATTAAGCTTCAAATTATTTTCTGAAAATCCACCATGTTTGGCTTAATTCTTAATAATTTTTACTTTACATAGAATATTACCTTGAACAAACAGTTGTTTACAGTAGCTACTATTTAAGGGTTTGTTTTCATAGATTCTTTATTCTCAATGTCCAAATTAGTGGAAAATCTATTGCTGCCTGAAATGAAAACTTTTAATGGCACTGTTGACTATGTGACTGCCTCATTTGTCCTGTACAAGGATTGTATAATGATTTTTATAAATTGGACATCCATTTTCCATGTCCATATTTTCTCTTTCCAGTCTTTTTGCTTTCTAGTATCTAATAGGTACCAACTACACCTTCAGAAATATACTAGTTCACAGTTTTTGCCTCGATGGCATAGGGCCATGGCTAGCCCCATCACTAGGTTCTAGAGCAGATTATGATAGTGTATGTAGGTATGCTCCTGTCTTGGCTAGTATATACATTTAGCAGTTTCAAACTTTCCAATACATGTCCTTGGAGCTTAGAATTATTCTTAAAAGGTGTGATTATCTAGGAGGAAGACATAAAAAACCATGACTCAAATCCCTTTCTTACTGTTTCATAAGTATATGAACTGAGAGAATTCACTTAACCTATCCCATTGCTTTCTTGCCTAATGGCAGGAATTGCCTGGCACTGTAACATGCTCAGTGTGTGCTCTAGTGATAGAAAAATTCTTATAACTTCTGTTTTTCATTTGTAGCTTTACACTTCTGCATTTGCCTACATTATTTTCTTTTCCTGTCTTCTCCCATCTTTACCTGACTAATTGATCTTCAGACATGAAGATTTTAATCTCCCCAAAGGCCTTACAGACTGTCCCAACTTGAGACAGATATTCCTCTCTTCTTTGGTAATAGCATACATTCTTGTTGACTTTACATAGGCTTTTTTCTCTGCCTAGATATATGACCAACTTCCCTTTTAACTTTGCAAACTTATTTTTAATCTTCCAGCTCAAGTATCATTTCCTCTTTAAAGCAATGCCTGTCTTCATTTACAAATTCAAGGTTCCTTCCTCACTGTAGTCCGGTTGTTCCATGTGCCACTTGTCATACATTCTACTGACACCATGTAGTTTCATGGCTCTCCTTATTAAAGTAAAAATTCCCTCAAGAGAACAATCAAGTCTTCTTTATCTTCCCCATTTGCCTGGCACATAGTAGCTGCTTATTGCATGTCTGTTAAACTGAATGTATCAACAAAGTGGAATGATAATACATATCCTCTATATATCACAAGTTTGTCATTAAACAAAGTAAATAAAGCATTGCCAGTGCTTTCTAAACTGAAATACCACCCAAAATACCATTTTTTCCTGGTCTTATCAGCCAGCAGTTTGCTGATAATGCTTTATGATTAGGGGGCTCGCTTCTTCAAATATTTGTGGGTCATGTACACGTTTGAGAGATTAGGTTTCCTTTGTAGGAAGAAATTCACATGTACAGAAGATTTCTGAGGTTTATCTCTGTTCTTTGTACTTACTAGAAACCAGGCTGAGAACTGATGCTTTAACCTACCTTATAGTTGTTGTTGTTGTTAGGTGCCGTCGAGTCGGTATCCGACTCATAGGGACCCTCATAGGGTTTTCAACTGCTGACTGTTTGGGGATTGCCTTGGGAGTGGATTGCCAGGTCCTTCTCCCATTTTTGGGGTGCTGGGAATTGAACTAAGGACCTCAGAGACTGCAGTGAAGTGCTCTACCAACTGAGCTAAATCCCAACCCGACCTACCTTATAGCACAATAAAAGTTACTGTGCTGTAGGTAAGGTAGCTTAAGAAGTAGAGAGGAGGTTTGGTTAAACCTGCAGCTGAAAAGGCAACCTATAAAGTAGAGAAATAACACAAGGGCCTTTAGGAACAGTTATGAAAGTAAATGTGTCAAGTTTGAGACACAGAACCACTGTCAAGTTTCCTTTGAACTTGAATTGTGGCAATACTAGAATAAATGGGGTGCCATTTTCTCAACCACATACTCAAGTTTCTGAATTTTCAGTAGAAGTAATTGATACAGTAAGGGAAAACAGTGTCAAAATCTTGTTTTTCATCTTTGTATAGACGGCATCTAAACTGGATACAGTGGGCTTCCCTCCTGATCCTATTTCTGTCTATTGTGGCCCTAACTGCTGGGACTAGAACATCACAGCATAACCTGGCAGGACATGGATTTCATCACGATGCCCTGTTCAGCCCATCCAATTCCTGCCTTCATTTCAGAAGTGAGTGTTCCAGAAAAGACAATTGCACGGCAAAAGTATGGATTTTTCCTGAAGCTAAATGGAATACCACAGCCAAAGTTTTCAGTCACATCCAGCTGGGCTTAGGCCATGTTCTTATTATACTACAGTGCTTTATTTCTTCAATGGCCAATATCTATAATGAAAAGATCCTGAAGGAGGGAAACCAGCTCACTGAAAGCATCTTCATACAGAACAGCAAACTCTATTTCTTTGGCATTGTTTTTAATGGGCTGACTCTGGGCCTTCAGAGCAGTAACCGGGATCAGATTGAGAATTGTGGATTTTTTTACGGCCACAATGCATTTTCAGTGTCCCTTATTTTTGTAACTGCTTTCCAGGGCCTTTCAGTGGCTTTCATTCTGAAGTTCTTGGATAACATGTTCCATGTCTTGATGGCTCAGGTTACCACTGTCATCATCACAGCAGTGTCTGTCCTGGTCTTTGACTTCAGGCCCTCCCTAGAGTTTTTCTTGGAAGCCCCATCAGTCCTTCTCTCCATATTTATTTATAATGCCAGCAAGTCTCAAAATCTGGAATATGTGCCTAGGCAAGAAAGGATCCGTGACCTAAGTGGCAGTCTTTGGGAGCGTTCCAGTGGGGTAAGTATTTAAGGGTACTGCCTTTTGCTTGTTTTTCCAAATTTCAAAGCAGGGTTATATAAGAAAAAAGAGATCAGCATTGATTCATCTAAGAATGTATTGGATCTCTATGACTTAAAATTAGCAGACATTCATTGGACTTCGGATGTTTGCAAGGACTGTCAAGGTAGACAACACAGTCTCTCAAGGATATTGTGTATTAATTGTATCACAATATTACAAAGTCACAAAGATGCCTTGCAACTTATCCTGTCTCCCTGGTTCTGTGATTAAAGAAACAGGCTAAATGACTTATAAGTAATAAATAAAAGAACTGATAGAAAACTTATGAGGTCTGACTCTAGATCCTTGCTCTTTCCACTGCACAATTGTTGGAAGATTAAGCCTGATTTGTAAGAGAAGTTGATCTTTTACATTACTAAGTCTTGTTACATGGAACACCTGAGTCTTTAATCTTCCCTGCAGTTATTTATAAACCACAGTGTGCCAAAAAGGCAGAGATTAGTTCACTAAGAAGGTAGTTTCAAAAGAATTTCTGCAAAAAAAAAAAAAAAAAAAAAAAAAAGCTTATTTGGTTATTCTGAATATATGCCAGTTGCTTATAATTGTTTTGGAATGGTCTTTCAGCCATATTATATGTAAGTTAATAATAATCTTTTGAAGATTCAATTAAGGAACTAAATATAGTTTAAATGAGAACTGGAGTGTGTGTGTGTGTGTGTTTAGATTTACAATTTTCATGAATTCACAAAATATGAACTGTTTCACACAGTGAACTCATTTCACTATCTGGGAAAATCTTTGGCATATTAGGTTCACAGCAGACCTTCCCTGGGTGTTGGATCTCTGAGGTGGTGATACAACACATCTTAAGATGGGAAAATTAGCTTGTGTCCCAAACCCCCAATCTCAGCCAGAATATACACTCAGAAGTCCTCTGTTCTTTCCCAATGGTGTGGTAATGCTGTTTTCCCTAATTTTTTAAGTAAACTAAAATAAATCTAGGTACCAAGGCCTTGTTTACATCAGATTCTCCAACCTTTGTTTCCCCTCAAGACCAGCAGATGGGGCTCCTTCCTTTGCTCATGTTAAAACTTGGAAACTCACAGACTGAGCTGAGTGTATTTCATTTTTTAATTGTCTCATTATGCTTCTAAAGTTAACTTTCCAAGTATTTATATAACTTGGCCAGATTATAAGTTAATGAAACAAGATCCATGATTTAATGAATAAGACCCTTGGCTTTTACACTTAGTAAGATTTCTTCCTCTTTGTAATTGTTAAAAATGCAACTTTCAAATTTGTTTTAATCCATTACTGATTTCATATGTTTTCTTTTAGGATGGAGAGGAACTAGAAAGACTTACCAAACCCAAGAGTGATGAGTCAGATGAAGACACTTTCTAATTGGTACCCAAATAGTTGGCAGCTGTCACGAACTGTATTTTAACATTTTCAATATTTATGAGATTTATCTTTCCACTTTGATAAACTGAGAATGTTCTAAAGCATAATACCCTTTGCATATACCTAACCCCTCCCTAATGCTTAGAGTACCCCAAGGGTGACAAACTTCTAAGGAATTGATGTGAGAATAATAACATAAGACTCTTATTAGCCTAGTACTTAATAAGTCATTAAGATATATTTGCAGATTATTTTCCTGATCCTCCACGGGTCCAAAACCTTGCAGTAATCATGTTAACTAGACCATATATATATATATATGTATGTATATATGTGTGTGTATATATATGCAAATAGTGATCCGAGATCGGTTTGCTAGATATTTATAATTATGTGGTTCTAGTCTGCATGACAGTCTTCCCTTTTTTATCATTATATGTGTTGTCTAGATTGTCCTTGCAATGTTAAGGCTCTAGAGAGAATTGTTTTGCAATTAAAAAGCAATGAGACTAAAATTTTTAGCTGAAGGACCTAAATATCTGGCCATGCCATAGCTTTGAGAAAACATAGTCTGTACTAACTATTCTGCTGAGGAAGCCATTCTTTATAAACAAATCCAGAATTTTAATTTTTCAGAGTTCATGGGAAATTTTATTTTTAGTAATTATCTTTTGATTGATTCCCAAGCCATCATAGTTACCACTTGTATTTTAAGTCACTTAAGCTATTGCAGGATTCTTCCCTTCTTCAATTTTCACATCACAAAATTTTGACATCACTACTTTTGGATGATGTTTTGGAAAATTAATAAGGCATTTTATTTTATTAGTTATTAATTAAGGCTTGTGACTGTTGTATATCTTTATATTATATCCTGAAACCAAGAATCAAGACACTAGCTCCAGAATCATACCAGATTATCAGTAAGACTAATGCGTAAGGGTTTCTTTTAAAAGGATCCTTTTGTAATAAATGTTGACTTTTAACAAAACATGAATAGTATTACTCCAAAAGTAGGAAGGGCAGTAATCAATAAGTTACTTCACAGTAACAGCTCATACTTATAAGCGCATAATATTTTTCAAGGTACTTTTGCATGCGGTCAATTGACTCTACTAGGTAGAGCAGTCAGGTGATAGGTTAACAAGTGAGAAAAGTAGAATGACTTGTCTCATGTCATACAGCTAGATTGTGATAGAATAACAGGCTTTAGCTGACAAGCCTGTATGTTTACAAAGTCCTACACTGTAATTATGAGTTTTAAGATATGCAGAATGCTTTTAAGAATGCTACACATTCCTTCTCTTCTCTCTTCTAATCTTCATGCAGTTGTATATAATACTGTTATAGAATCCATCTGTGATAATCTAGAATAATATGACTGGCAACAATTGTTTGAAATTTGTAATTAAATTAATTATTAAACTTGACATTTTGTGTCTCTGTGAGGTGGGATATGGAGTTGTTATTTATTATTTTTTATTTATTTATGCAGTACTTGGGAGTTGAACCCAGGGCTTTGCACATACTTTGCAAGTGCTCTACCACTGTGCTGCACTCTAAGACCCCTTTTTAATTTTTTTTTTTCTTGAGACAGGGTCTCACTGAGTTACACAGGCTGCCTCTAGCCTTGAACCTGTGGTCCTCCTGCCTATGCTTCACAAATTGCTCAGATTACAGGCTTGAGCCACCACATCCAGCGGATATGGAGTACTTTTAATTTCAAAAACTGAAGTGAAGCAAAAACTCAACTTTTAAAATGTTCCTTTTGAGTAGATCTTAACATCTATAGGAAACTGGACTGGGGTTTAGATCAGTTGGCAGAGTGCTGCTCTGCGCTCTCTGAGGCCCTGAGATTGATCCTCAGCACTGCAGAAACAAGAGAAAGATCTGGCAACCCACTCCGCAAGCAATCCCAAAACAATAAGGCACAGTGTCAGGGAGTGTTTCCTTCTGTTGTACACAAGATCGCTATGAATCAGACTCGACTCAACAACACCTGACAACAACAATAATAGCAAAACTATTTACCTTATCAGGCATTCCCAACAGAGTTGTGTGAAATGGGAAGATTATTACTACTGTGGCAATTCATTTTAAAGGTAAGGAAAATAAGGTATAGGAGGACTTCCCTTTTAGGAAATATAGCATAAAAGCAATTTTTTACCTTACTAGATAAAATTACAAAATATTCTTAGAAACATATCACCTATAGAATATACTAAATAGCAGATTTCAGTGATGCATGGAGATTGATTTTTCTTATTTACAATTACTTTTTTTCCCTGCCTTCCTCTTTGGAAAGCATTTGTTGCCCAAAGTAAGGTTTACTTGTGTTAACTTACCACTTAATGAGCCTGCAGCTGTAGCACTGTGGCATCCCATCCTGTCAGATCTCGGAAGCTAAGCAGGGTCAGACCTGGTTAGTACTTGGATGGGAAACCACCTAGGAACACCAGGTGCTGTAGGCTTGGGAGACAGACCCGGCAACCCACTCCCAAAAAACAATCCACCATTGAAAACCCTATGAATAGCAGAGAAGCACTGACTAATAGTGTTTAGCCTGTTGTACGTAGGGTTGCTATGAGTCAGACACTGACTCAACAACAGGTAACAACTACGACCCCTTAATGTGGGGGAGAGAGAAAGGGAAAGCTGGAACTAAAATGTGAGATTCTGATATGGATGCCTTGGAGTACTTTGTGGCCATCACTGTTTTAAGAATAATTTGGAAGTGAGAAGTACAGAAACTACTCTAGATGCTCTTGGTATCAAAAGAATTGTATAACCTGGAGAGAACAGTTGTCATGTGGGAAAGGGTATAGACGATTTTCCTACTCTGGAGAACTAAACTGCATTGAGAGTTATAGGGTGATTGTTATTCTTATAAAAAGACTCTGCAAATGATACTTTTCAACAATAGAAAAGGAAGCAGGAACATGGCTATTGTTTATAGAAGGAAAGGTGGCTTAGACCAAGATCCAAATCCTTGGCCAGCTACATCCTGCTCCCTAGGTTTACAAAACCCACATGCAGAGATGGTACCAATAGTTGAATTACTGTGCTAATAACTAGGGCTTTTTTGCCTCTGAATTGCTATATAGAAGCTCTGTCACTTGTGAGGTGTAATAGACTTTGTAGAGCTTTGTAATTGCGGTTATGGTAGGGAATCCTTTCACTCTCATATGGGCCCAATAGGGTTGTTCAAGCACACCCCTCGCCAGCCTTGGCTCCTTTCCCCTTTACCTAGGTCCTAGTTTTATCTATGAGCTTTTACCATTCCAGTGGGGAGAAGAGGTAGAGAAAGTTAAACTCAATGTGGAAAGAGGAACTTTCCCTTTCTTACCTCTAAAGATGGGAGAATGATGTGGTAATCCAGTCCCAAAACAATAAGTCATCAGAAACCCTATGAACAGCAGAGAAGCGCTGACATTGTGCCAGCCATGGCACAGTGCCAAGGAGTGTTTTTGTTCTGTTGTACATAGGGTCACTATGAGTTGCACCCAACTCAACAGCACCTAACAACAACAACAACAACCTCTAAGCACAGTTTCTGAAATTCAATATACAGCATATTCCTCTTTTAAAAGGAAAAAACAATTCTAACAAATCTAAGCCTGGACCGTTTTTCTGCTTTGCTATTACTTAAGTACATATAATATGAAGTATAAACTTCCTGTAGTTTTGCATGAAAATCAAAAGTTCCCAAAATAAAATACAAAGCTATAAAACCAATGAATTTTAAATTCAATATCAATGTGATGAGCAAGGGATGTTTTGGTCAAAGAGATTCATAATAGATCTCCCCAACAGCCATAATAGACAACATTAGCAGCCTTCTCTTGCTGTTTTAGTTGCTTCAACAACTGTCATGTCTGCCAAGAAAACTGAAACCTACTGATATTGCTAGTTAGGCATTTAATCCTGTAAGTATTTAGCAAGCCATGTCTCTAACCATCTCACATGGATATGACATGGGCCAGGCTGCCAGTTCCCCCTGGCCTCCATGACATAGAATTTTTTTTTAATATTAACTTGATATGTTCCCTGTAGCCTACAGCCATAGCCCTGTGGCATCTGATCCCGTCAGATCTCAGAAGCTAAGCAGGGTCAGGCCTGGTTAGTACCTGGATGGGAGACCGCCTGGGAACACCAGAAGCTGCAGGCTTGGGAGAAGGACCTGGCAACCCCCTCCCAAAAATCAATCCGCCATTGAAAACCCTATGAACAGCAGAGAAGCACTGACAATAGTGTTTCCCCTGTTGTACAGAGGGTCGCTATGAGTCGGATACCGACTCGAAGGCACCTAACAACAACAACAACTATAATTTTTTGTTCCTCAGTTCCTATATTACTGTCTTCCTTTGTGTTTAGCTGATTTTTCTTTTGCAGTGAGATGTTTAAATTCTTTCCTCATTTCCTTTTGTGTATGTTCTTAGTTTTATGTTGCTATTGTGTGTGTGTGTGTGTGTGTGTGTGTGTGTGTGTGTGTGTGTGTGTGGTTACCATATTGATTCTATTTAATATCCTATACTGTAAGTTTCCTGAGCTTATACCTGGGATGACTCTTAGATCTCCAATGTATACATTCCTTTTTTCTTACTACACTATATTCTTTGACTTTAAAATATATAAAATAGTTCATATGTCAGATTAAGTGTATAAACAAGAAATATAAAAACATAAAATATTAAAAATTCTAGTAGCCAATTTCACAGCTGTAAAGAAAGCTTGTGTATTGCTTTTAGTACACTTCATTTAACCAAACTTCTCACCAAAGCAGGAGGCTAAATCCAAAACAGAGGAACAAAGTAAAACTTAAGTGATATTCCCACTTCACATAGTTGTTGTTGGGTGTCATCAAGTCAGATCTGACTCATAGAGACCTTATATATAACAGAACAAAACACTACCCAACATTGTGCCATACACATCTTTTTATGTTTAGCCCATTATTGTAGCCCCTATGTTTCTTCTCATTTTGAGTCTTGCTACATCAGCAAAAGAAGGTCCCAGGGGCTTTACTCCATTCCCATCAGTATTTACAGCTATTTCCTACAGCTTGCATTACTGCCTGAGTTCTGCCTTTTGTCAGATCAGAATCCCCCACCCTGTCCCCCATCCCTGGGAGAACTGTCTTCCATGAAACTAGTCCCTGGTGCCAAAAGGTTGGAGACCACTGCCTTAAACACGGGAGGGATGAGGACTCTCATTGCTCACTGATTGCTGCTTCTGATACTGGTAAAAACAGGTGGGTGTCAATAATGTTATCCTCTCACTGCCCCTGCCCAATGCTGCAAAGCCCTCTGTGTTGGACTGAAGTGATTTCCAAGAGATTTAAAGTGCTGGCACCCTTTCCCCTCTGGGATGGTTAATGTTGAGTGTCAACCTGACTGGATTAAGGAACACCTAGAGAACTCAGATA
>VMDO01003172.1:104028-126411 GCA_007922755.1 Pedetes capensis
CCTGGATGGGAGACCGCCTGGGAACACCAGAAGCTGTAGGCTTGGGAGAAGGACCTGGCAACCCCCTCCCAAAAATCAATCTGCCATTGAAAACCCTATGAACAGCAGAGAAGCACTGACAATAGTGTTTCCCCTGTTGTACAGAGGGTCGCTATGAGTCGGATACCGACTCGATGGCACCTAACAACAACAACAACAGAGAACTGGGGAAGCAGTTTTTGAGTGTGTTCCAAGGTGCTTAGTTGCACGCACACCATGTCTACTCTATCCAGCTTATATCACCAAGATCAGTGTAAGGAATCTTGACTTTGAAAAAGCTCAAAATAAAAATTTTAAGCTGGGTTTTTAATGCCTCTCTACCCATGTAATTAGCCAGTCTTACTTAATCTGTTATGCCAGTTGGAAACCATCATAAAGAAATTGACCCTGCGGATCACCAGGGTATTTCCAGACTTTAAACCACACATCATAAATCCCACTATTCTTATCTTGGCCAAGAGTCAAAAAACAAACATTCTGATATCCTGAGAGAGAGATAGAGATTAACACAGAAGTTTTTCAAAGCTTCTGCTATGGGATTAAGACTATTCTCTAATTTCAATCTTAATGAAATTTTTTTTATGAATTCATTACTTTTTATTCATTTTGGTTTAGTTCAAGGAGAAAGTAGTGGTTATAAATGAATTAACACTAGTGCTACCATCTTTCATGAATACCCAAAGAACTTCTTAAAACTGAGGTAAGAAATTCCCAGAAGACATGCCTGCACTGTGTATCCAAAAGTCATTCACCGTGGTGCTGGTGAAGCCAATGTGAGACACATGCTCAAATCATGTAGAGTCTGAAAGGAATAACAATGTACTAATTCTAGCCTCCAAATGATTGCAGAATTATCATTATCATTCTCCCTGGTCCCTTACTCCTACCCTCAGAACCAAGTTCTGAACTAGCAAGTCTGAGTTCTGTGAGAATTGGAAATAAATTCAATCACAGGAAGCCTCTGACCTTAGAATTTCACTCCCTCAATGCCAAAAAGATTCATGTATGTCACAGAATTAGACAGGAACTTAGGTATCAATTCCAAGGTCTAACAGTTAGTTTCCCAAAGTCCAATGGCCTTTTTATTACATACATTGATTTACAACTGATGACCAATATCAGGACTCCTGTGGTATCAAGTTTCATGAAAGAAACTCATACAGAGAACAGAATTATCTTAAATATTTTGGGGCTGACATTTCAAAAATTGTTAGTTATCTGTTATCTAGATGTTTCCTGGAAATATCTGTACTGTGAACTTTCATTTTCTTTAACAATCATAGTTGCCACTTGTCAATTAATACAAAAATAAAGTGGTAAAAATACTTATTTCATAGAATTTTGTATACCAAATAATATCCATTATGTAAGAAAAGGAAATGCTAACCATTTCCAGTACCCTTATTTAGCACCAGATCCCCTCCAGTTAAAGAAAGAAACTATTCTTTTAAATGTATTTTATGATTTAAAGTTTCAATAACAACTCATGAGTAGGGGAAAGTTTGCTATTTAATCTTGGAAAAACACTAAAAGAAGGCAGCAGGGAACATAGTGTGGAAAAACTCCCTTCTGTAGCTGGCCATCTGTGGCATTATTAGCTGCAGGGGAAACTGGCTGGGGATACAGATATATATTTCTGTTCAGTAAGGGTATCCATGGTGGTAACTTTCATGATGACGATAGTCATCCTGGTATCCATCCTGGTATCCTTGGTGGTAGCTATGGTAACCATACCCTGCATACTCATCTTCTGGGCAGCGCATCCCCAGTGACTGCTGAATGGCCATTTCTTGTCTCCGAAGTTGCATTGAATCAATTAAATCATACACAATCACCATGGACCACATTGGAGAAGGATACCAGGATTTCACATTTCCATCTTTGCCAACCAGAAGCATGGAGAAGTACTCTGGGCTCACTTGAAAGTAGTTACGTATGTCTTTCACCAAATGGGCTGGTACATCTTCTCGCTCAACGATGGAGCTCCCTAGAATAGCATTGGAATAGTTGTTAGTGGGTTAAAGAGTCAGAGCTAATAAAAAATATCAAAGCATGGAGAAATCACTGTGAGAATGAACCTGTTTTCTTTAGTTCAAAATCCAATTAAAGAAGTTTACTAGGTTTTTGCCTTCTAGAAATTGAATATCACTGTTGCTCTTTAACATTATTAATGTCAAACTTTGGAGCAGGTGATTCTCCTTCTGTAGGAATTTTATAAAATATAAATCCAGTTCCTCAGTTTAATCCTTCCAAGATGAACTTTAAAATTTGTCAGTAGCAGAGATAATTTGCCAGGTGTCATGGCACACACCTGTAACCCGGTCAACTCAGGACACTGAGGCAGTAGGATCTCTACTTCAAGGCCACAGGCAACCTATGCAACTTAGTGAGATCCTGTCTCAAAAATAAAAATGGGGTGGGGTGCGGCTCTGTGGTAGAGCACTTGCCTACCATGTGTGAGACCCTGGGTTTAACCCACCACTACTGAGAGAGGGGGAAGGGAGCAAGGAAATATTACATTGTTTCTATTTTTTTAGCTTCTTTCCAGTTAGCTTACTGAGACTTTCTGAGGGGCCTGCTCTGACACTGTGCCACATATTTGGCACACTTCTTATTTAAAGAACTTGGTCTTAAAAGAAAGGACTGGATTTGCTTTCTGAAACCTTCAATGAATAGTCCTTTTCTTTCAGCTTCTCTGAGACTTGTATTACATTTCCTTATCTGTTGAAAAGAAATCAATGAGATTCAACCTCTGGGCCTTGTAAAACTATCATTTGAATTAAACGAGGAAAATGATAAAAGAAAGTACTTTGCAAATCATAAAGGTTTATATGGACAAAATGGCATTATTATAGTTAAGCAAATGGATATTCTATTACTTTGAATGATTTTTATATTAAAAATAGTATTAGTGCTGGGTGCGGTGGCGCACGCCTATAATCCCAGCAGCTCAGGAGGCGAAGGCAGGAGGATCCCAAGTTCGAGACCAGAGGCAGTCTGCGTAATTTAGTGAGACCCTGTCTCAAAAAGTAAAAAAAATGGGCTGAGAGTGCAGCTCAGTGGTCCAGCATTTGCAAAGCATGCAGGAGCAAGGCCCTGGGTTCAACCCCCAGTACTGCAAAAAAAAAAAAAGTATTAATCCTATTAATCCTTACATGCCCTTCCTCTATGATACCCTATGCACACAAGCATGTTTGTGTACACACGTGCACACACACACCCCTCACACAGAAGGTAGGGGAAGAATTCAATGAACTTTGTTCACCGTTGAATACACTCACTGCTTGCACATAGCTTAATGTATTTTAACTAGCTTTATACTAATTCAGGCTGGGATTTAGCTCAGTTGGTAGAGCACTGTACTGCAGTCTCTGAGGTCCCGAATTCAATTCCCAGCACCACAAAAATGGGAGAAGGACCTGGCAATCCACTCCCAAGGCATTCCCGAAACAGTCAGCCATTGAAAACCCTAAGAGGGTCACTATGAGTCGGATACCGACTCGACAACACACAACAACAACAACAATATACTAATTCATACTGTTTTAAAATAGCAGCATATTACCATTAATTGGGAACAATTCTAAAACTCCCCCAACTTCCTCTCCAACGCCCAAAAGCTTCAGAATGGTTATATGGCGCAGACCTGGGAAAAATAAGAAAGCCACAAAATTAGAGGAAAGGATTCAAAGACATCTTTTACTTTCAAGGATCTGACAATTAAAAATCTTTTAAAATTTAAAAAGAATGTAGACCATAATACTCTAAGTAGAATAATCTACTTCTAAATGTCTTCAAAAGAGAGGAAACACTTTTAAAACTGTGAAAAAGATCAACTGCAGATTTTAGGATTAAGAAGAATCAGACTTTTTTGTTATTGTTGGTAGACTGATACAGATGAATTTCCTCTTAAACGGATTTAATAAAAGGACCAAAAAATAAATAAACCATTGAAACACTGAAGTATCTCAGATGATCTGAACTCAATCATTACTGTTCTGGAAAAGCAATCAAGCCTGAAGTTTCAATAGCTTTTCTGGATAACTTAACTCTCTTTCAGAGGAAAACCCACAGACCCTATCCATGCTGACTGTTAGAGAGCTAGTGGCATGATAATTTGTTGGCTTAATTGTCAGGGCCTTATCACTTATTTAGAAAATCCAAAGGGGAAACAGAGGTAACCATAGCTTGCTGTCTCATCCTCAGCTAAAGTTTCAGGAAAGGAGGGAAGGTCATGCCTTGGTAGCTTGTTGGAACTCTTTTGAAAATGAAATGCACACAAAGGGATTAGAGGGACAGAAAATAGGAAGATAAGAGTTTTGGGTAATAACTTGGAGCTAATAAGATTATTGATGGTATTTGTTATTTAGGGGAGAAAAATAAAAGCTGCTAAGGGAGGACTCGTTTACTGTAAATAATTATAATTACACCAACAATACCAAAGAATAGTAATAATACTGATGGGCTAGAAAATTCAGGTAACAGTATTGACAGTGTAAAAAGATAGTTCACTACAGAAAAAGTTTCAATCTTAAACATAATTGGGATCCAAGAATATATAGAAAAATATTACCACAAAAAGACATGCAAATAGAAGAGAAGTCTTTGGTGGGAGGGTCGGATGGGGGGAGGAAGTGCACAAGAGGGTAAGGGGGAACTTAACCTGTGCAATGTATAACAAAATGCATATATGGGAATGTCACAATGAAATGCATGTCAGAATGAATCACATTAAGTTGTACATTAAAAATTTCCAGTAAAAAAAAAAAAACTTCATTGATGAAAAAAAAAAAGCTAAAACGAAGACAAAATGCTATTCCCCACAACATTCTGTTCTAAATATCGGTGAGTTGTTTTTCGAAAGGGAATCTCATGCATTTAATTATTCCTGAAAAACATGACTTTCCTATTTCCTGTAAGTCACAAAAAGGTTTGTTTACACGGATGTGGAACGTGCTTTCTGTGCTGAAATTTAAAAATAAAACACAACCGTATAGCTGCTGCAAAGGCATCATTAGAAGATTAATAAACCATGATTATACTTGGTTTAGGGATATTGGTTTTGTTTTTTTTTGTTGAGATGGGGTCTTGCTATGTAGCCCTGGCCATCATCTAACTCACAGTCCTCCAGCCTCAGTCCCCAAGTTGCAGGGATTTCAGGCATGCACTGCCACGCCCAGACTTGATTTTACTTGCATTCTTACTGTGAAGGGTCATTAACTACTCTAAGAACATCTGTCTTAACTAGTACCATTGGCGGTTATAAAGAATTTAAACTATGCTTAAGAAAACTGGCACAATCAAATATTCTATATATAGATGTTGTTGTTGTTAGGTGCCATCCAGTTGTGTCCAACTCATAGCGACCCTCATAGGGTTTTCAATGTGTGATTGTTTAGGGATTGCCTCAGGAGTGGATTGCCACGTCCTTCTCCCATTTTTGAGGTGCTGGGAATCAAACAAGGAACCTCAGAGATTGCAGAGCAGCTCTCTACCAATTGAGCTAAATCTCAGCCCCTATATATAGATAACAAAGTCTAAATCATTAACCTTGACAATATAAGTGAAAAATTCATGAATTTACTTACCATTTTTAATTTGGTTCCTGCCTTCGTTTGTGTTAGTTCACATTTTAAAATGGAAAAGTACTTATACTTTATAGGTAATGAGTTAGACCAAGGAGCCAGGTCCGGATAATGTTTCACAAAACTTACAAACACCCCCTTTTTATAAAAAATCAAATACAGTTTTATAGCTAATAGATGATTCTTTCTGGAAGAAATGTCAAAATAATGCTGATTTATCTATGTTCTAATGATGGTCATTTCAATGTATGTCCCTTAGCAGCTTCCCTTTTCCCCCAAAATACCCCCACTGCAGATGCACAGCTCATGGGAGATTTCAGTTGGGACTTCCACTGTTGAAACTGCCATCATCTTGGTTCACCTTTGAACTTAGCAATAAGTTCCATGTACTGTGCCTTTTACTGTCTATATGGTCAGATTCAAAATGACACTGGCTCTTTTAGCCCATTAGAATAATATTATTTAGTGAATAAAGTATGTTAGTTTTCAAAATACTGAGGACTTCACAACACCAGCAATAAAGGAAACTTTTCTCTTTGGCCTGTTAGGCTAAAAACAAAGTTCTAACATGGGTGTGGTGGCACATTCCTGTAATCCCAGCACCTGGAAGGCTGAAACAGGAAAATCTCAAATTTGAGACCAGCCTGGACTACATAGCAATACTTTGTCTCAAAAAACAAACAAAAAATTCTGTTTAACAGATCTATCTTCTTTGTGCCCAGTTATAAATCAAAATCTTTTTAAAGGGGAAGGAAAATAGAGTATAGTCTGTTTCAATTAATATAGTAATTCCCAAAGCCATTCTGATTTTACAAAAGATATTTAATTTATGGAGAAGCATCTAATGATTGTATCTAAGTAAATATCCAGGTATTAAATAATGATTTTTATCATCCTGAGACATGTTTTTTAAAGACCAGAAGATAAATAATACAGATAGTTAAAAGTAAAGCAGTAAACATTTTCAAACTCTTCAATGAAGAACATGAAAAGGAATATTGAAAAAAAAAAAATCTGTAGTTGGCTGAAGCTCCAGTGTGAAAGCAACTTTAGACTCAATATAATAGAGCATGTGTCTGGGAATCTACAGTCTGGACTGGGAGTATTTGGATGATCTAAGCTTCTGTGTTCCATTTTAGAATTGCCCAGGAGGAGCGTGGTATGGGAAAGCAGAAATGAGGTGGCTTCCCACTCACCAAAATTGCATGCCTGACCACTGAGGGCAGAGAGCTGCTGTGAATAGGCCCAGTCTTCATCATTAGGAGCAGAGATCACCAGCAAGCGCCTCCTCCATCGGAACCTGGAAAAAAAGCAGAAGGCTGCTCTTACTGCTTCAGACAATAGAGGCCAGTGTGAGAAAGCAGAGGAACATCGGCTGTTGGTTTTTTCCATTCCCAGAATAAAAATCACTAACCCACAGAACTGTCCCATAGCTCCTCAAAACCATCAAGCGACATTCCCACACTCGTGTATGTTTTCTGTTATAATTCCATAGTCGGCCTGCTTTGGTGTTTGCATGATGTGTCAGGTATGAATCTGTGGTCACTACATTCGATGAGGTCATGTGAGGTGAGATCAAGCTCTCAGATGTCATGAAGACTGGCCAAGTTATATAGGAAGCTGTAGCAGAATTATGGACCTCAGAGAAGTGAAGAGAACTCAGGTCCTGGTAGAGTTCTCCCTAGGGTTTGGGGCAGTTAAGAACTGAATATATAAATGAGAAAAAGAATAGAAAAAGAAAATCAGATTTTAAGCAGCTCACAGGGACACAAAGAAGGAAAATGGGAAAGTGGCTCAAAGGGTCAAACATGGTTCCTCGAACAACAAAATCCCATGTACATTCCGCAGTTTGTTGTTGTTGTTAGGAGCCATCAAGACAGGTCCAACCTTGTAGCAACCCTCACACGGTTTTCAAGGGCTGATTGTTTTGGGGACTGGACTGCCACATCCTTCTCCCATTTTTGTGGGGCTGAGGATCAAACCCAGGTCCTCAGAAAGTATGGAGCAGTACTCTACCAACTGAGCTAAACCCCAGCCCCATCTTCCACTGTAGCTGGTGGTTATTCCAGAGGCAAATGCAAGTTCTAAAACTTACTTTATCATCATTAGTAAGAGCCAACACTGAGCACAATCTATGAAATGGGAAAGAGCTAGAGCTTAAGTCATAGGATTTGGGGGTATACTATAGTAAACTTGATTTCTGCTCTTGACAGCTCTGTCATGGTAGGGTAGTTGTTGTTGTTAGGTGTCAAATTGTGTCTGACTCATAGAGACCCTCATAGGGTTTTCAATGGCAGATTGTTTTGGATTTCCTTGGGAGTGGGTTGCCACATCCTTCTCCCATTTTTGTGGTGCTGGGAATTGAACTCGGGACCTCAGAGACTGCAGAGCAGCGCTCTACCAACTGAGCTAAGTCCCAGCCCATGGTAGGGTAGTTAGAAAGAGCTTTTGTCTTACAGCTGGGAAACTTGAATTCATGTTTTGCCATTACCACTTGTTGAGTGTCCTTGATTATACCACTCAATTCATCTAAGTCTCTATTTTTCCTTATTTCTGGAATCAAAAATAGCAGTATCTACCTCAAAGGAGTTTTAAAAGAATTAAACTCAAAAACCTATCAGTGTGAGTGAGCCACATGATGACATGGATATAGGAAACTGTGCCTTAATTTACAGGGTTTTAGCTTATAGAATGTGGTCCATTAATAGGCCTTTGAAATTGTCCATCACCATGCCATATGATAACCTATTTAATCCTTATGTTTGTTATGTCATTTTATAACTCACTTTCACTAGAGGGGAAGTGTTCCTCACTACAGCTCAGAAGGAGCATGGCTTGTTCCCCTCCTACTTTACAGAGGACAAAATGAGGCTTAAAGAATTGAGTAATTTCCCCAACTAGTAAATCCAAGGTGAAACGAAAATACAGACTTCTCTGACTCCCAGTGCAGTGGTTTCCCTAGCTACCCTTCCTGAGACACTGATGCTTGGCTAGTGCTACCAGGGGCCCCAATGAAGTGTGAAAGACAGACAGTATCATCCAAGGGGCAATTGCATGGAATTGCCTCAAACTCCACCTTCACTGTTGTTGTTGTTGTTAGGTGCCATCGAGTCGGTATCCGACTCATAGCAACCCTCATGGGGTTTTCAGTGGCTGTTTCGGGATTGCCTTGGGAGTGGATTGCCAGGCCCTGCTCCCATTTTTGCGGTGCCAGGAATTGAACTCGGGACCTCAGAGACTGCAGCGCAGCGCTCTACCCACTGAGCTAAATCCCAGCCCGCCCACCTTCACTAGAGAAGTTGTTTTTTGCTTTGTCCCTTTGGTGCAGGCAACCAGTGGTTGTTCGGACACTCCTTGTGCTTTCAGCTAACTTCTAGCTTCAGAATGAAAATGAGCCGTTTTAATCCCAAAGAAAATGGCCTCTTGGGGGAACAGTGGTTTGGATGAATGAGAGAAAATGATAGTCTGATGAAATACAACCTCAGAGTGGACGGCTGTCGCAAGGCTAGCCAAGAACTGCTAGCTGTGACATTACAGTCACTTCCTCTGCTTGTTTTTCTTCAAAAGGAAAGAAAAACTGAAATCTCCACTGAGGATAGGGAGATGAATTTGTTTGGCACAGAGGAGGAGAAAGGAGCATCTGAGACCAGCTGAGGTTTCCTGGGAAAGGGAACAGTGATGGCTGCTAGATCACAAACACCATCTTGTGGACTCCCCTCCCTCTTTAGGAGGCATGCCAGACCAGCACTGGCCCCACCCAGGATCCTACCCAGGCCTCACTCAGGTTGTCCTGGAGAGAGCTATTTTGGGTGAGGTCTATTTTGGTATGCACCACTGAATACAGTCCTGATGGGAGGGAGAGGTGGGACCTGAGACTCCTTGTCCCAGATGCAACTGAGAGGTCAGTTCCCCAGGCAATCTTCCCACAGATCCTCACATTAGCATAGGAGGCCCCAACCAGAGACACTGAAGGAAATAACTTCCAAAGAACATGACAAGAGATGTGAACTTGACCTAGGCCTCATTTGGGGCAAACTGTTTTTCTGTTAGCTTCTCAATAAATAAAACTCTATAAGCTTTGAATGTGTTTGCTTCTTTTAACTGGAATTCCCAAATTAGTGTGCCATTGCCCGCTCTTTGGGGCTTCTGTCTCAGGGAAAGGTAATTATAGCCTGGACCAAATGAACCTTGTCGAAGACCGGAGTGGCTTCTGGGTCTGGTCAGCTGAACCAGCTGTGCAGACCCAGCAACAAACAGCTCAGCAAATTTAAAGGAAAATTCCCACTTAGGTGCTGGTTCATTTATAGAACTGTGTTTTTATTTTCTTTTATCTTTGCCTGGGTTTCAACTCTGAAGTGTTTACTAAATCTCTCTAACCTTACCTTTAATGAAAAGTTTTCCAGTAGGACCTACAGAATTGGCATCAGTACTACTAATGACACTTATTGATTACTTACTTTGTGCTACGTCTTGGGCCATTAGTATTGAATTTACCCTTCACAATAATCTAAAGAATAGATAAACCTACTATTCCCATTTTCAATGAAAAAACAGTGCAATTATGTAGTTAGCTCAAGGTCACACAGTCAATAAGTGGAAAACCCAGGATTCACACTCAGGGCTGGCTTGCTCCTGGCTTTAAGTAATATGCTACTCCATTTCAATTTCTAAGGTCAAGTTTAATTATCAGCAGAATGGTTTCATGACTTGTGACCACAAGTGAGGCACAATCATACCCCACTTTGAATATCCACAATAGTACAGTAATGAATCTAAGAACCCTTAAGTCTCTTACATTAGGTGGAAAATGCATTTAAACATCTTAGGACACTAGTTCAAAATATTTTAGACACAAAATATTTGTACATGTCTAAAGAAATTCCAAATTCAAACCAATGGTTAAACTAGCTGAGTTTGTGAGTAAACAAAATTGAAATAATGCAGCTTTCTCTTTCATATTTTGAAATCCATGGTACAGTGATTACAAAAAAAAATATATACTCCCTGGGGAAGTGAGAAGAATCTACAGGATATCCTTTAGCTGTAGGTCTCACAAGTGGCCCAAATTTCTGGTTTTAAGTAACATCAATGAATTTAATGGTAACAATCTATTTTAGAGAGGGGGAAATCTGTGTTTACTGAGATGGCTCAGTGGGTATGTATCTTTTCGTGCAGGAAAATTCAGAATTAAGAAGAAAAATCTGCCAAAGACTCAAAATCATAGTAATTATATATAGATACAGTATAGATATAAATTTACTAGGTTATGAATTTTAAAAAATAAAATTCATAAGCCTAACTTCAAAAGTTGACAAGAAAACTCAGGTCTCAAATTACCTGCAATATATTTAACCCTAACTATTTAGCTCAGTTGGTAGACTGCTGCTCCACACTTTGAGAATCTGGGTTTGATCCCCAGCACCACAAAAATTGGAGAAGGACATGGCAATCCACTCCTGAAATAGTCCCAAAACAATCACCCATTGAAAACGCTATAAGGGTCATTATGAGTCAGACCCCAGTCAACAGCACTTAACAACATTACAATTAAAAATTAACTTTTAAAGAACCTTTTTTGCCTTGAATAAAAGAAAAGAAATACACTTCAGGGACTAAAAACAGGTCTTATCATCAATTCTCTGAGTCTTTGCCATCTACATGGATGACAATGGGTAAGAAGTTGGTGTTTTAGTGTCCCTGGGACTGGGCAGAGAGCCCAGTGGAATCCAGAGCCCTTTCTTGGCTGAGTGTGGTCTGAAGGCTGAGTTTGACTGAAGTCCTTATGAAGGCATCCACCTTCATTTCTAGTTTTATACTTGCACTGCACTGAGAATCTAGATGAAGGAAGAATCTCAAGTTCCTTTCAGCTCTAAAATACTATGTCATTTTAAGAATATCTTCCCTCACTTCAAGCTCAGAGCCTGTGGGTTTAGAACTAAAAACAATTCATCTTATATATTCAAAAGGTGCATAAGATGACAAGGTAGACTTTGGCAGTCAGATTTTTCTGGGGCCTCTGACTCCTGAAGCTGATTCTAGCTGCATGATGAAAGGAAGTTGCTTAATCTCCATTAGCCTCAGGTGTAACATTAGAGCAGTTACAGTGTCTAGGTCACAGAATTGGCATGAACACTAAACTAGAGAATGACAGTGAAGTGCTTTGCACAGAGATGAACACACAAAAAGTGATCCCAGCAATGCTGGGGTGGAGGAAGGACTACTTTATACCATTATTTTGATTTTATAGCTGGGGGATTTTTAAGGCAGGTTTATCTAGAAGCATAGAGTCAACATAGCTAATAAGGTACAAAATGAAAACCTGGATGAATGATAAATCCTATGTTCTTTTGGATATCATGATGTTATGTTCTAAGAGCCCCAAGCCTCCTGAATCTACAGGAATTCAAGTTACCCATTTACTGATCATTTAATTCTTGAGATGCTGACTCACAGGTGGAGAATGTGCTTTTATAGACATAAGGAAAAACTCTGCCTAAGTGATACACATTTAACCCTGAACCTCCAGGCAAATGCTTCCCTTCTGGAGACCCTCAACCATACACTATAGTTAGGGTGATGTTTATACTGAGGTTTCTGTAAGTTTATGTGTTGAGTATGGATTTGTGCAGTTCTGCACTTCCTAGGGCCCCAAACTTACTGTAGAATTTTCATCCAACATCAGGGAAGGCATAGAGCAAGGAGAAAGTTGGACTTTTTAAAAAAATATTCTTGTCTAGGTTTACTCCTCCTCCACTGGCACTCAGGTTGCTATAAAATTGCTTCTAATAAACAGCAGGGGCTGAGATTTAGCTCAATTGGTAGAGTGCTGCTCTGCAGTCTCTGAGATTCCCAGTTCAATTCCCAGCACTGCAAACATGGGAGAAGGACATGGCAATGCACTCCCAGGGCAATTCTGAAGCAATCAATTATTGAAAACCCTATGAGGAGACAGGAGCAATGGCGCATGCCTGTAATCCCAGCAGCTCAGGAGGTGAAGGCAGGAGGATCACAAGTTCGAAACCAGAGGCAATCTGCATAATTTACTGAAACCCTCTCCCAAAAAGTTAAAAAATAAAATAAAAAAATTAAAAAATGGGCTGGAGGTCCAGCACTTGCAAAGCATGCAAGCGGGAGGCCCTGGGTTCAACCCCCAGTGCTGAAAAAATAAGAAAGAAAAGAAAAAAAGAAAACCCTATGAGGTTCACTATGAGTTGGACAGCACCTAACAACAACAACAATAAACAATACCTGCAGCTATAGCACTGTGATATCTGATCCCGTCAGATCTCAGAAGCTAAGCTGGGTTGGGCCTGGTTAGTACTTGGATGGGTGACCACCTGGGAGTATCAGGTGCTATAGGCTTGGGAGAAGGATCTGGCAACCCACTCTACTTTCTACCCCCCAAAAAAACAATCAGCCGTTGAAAACCCTATGAACAGCAGAGAAACACTAACATACTGTTTCACCTGTTGTACATAGGGTTGCTATGAGTTGGACACCAACTGGACAGCACCTAACAACAACAATAAACAATATTCCCCAGAGTATCAGGGAGACAGGTCCCTCTGAAGTCTTAGTGGGGATTTTGTTGCTTTCTGAGGAGGAAGTGGAAAACCAAGCATAATGCACCAAACTCTGTTTGGAACTAGAAGGGACCTACCAAATAAATATGTAAAATAAAAACGCACAGCTCTCTAAATTCACTGATTGAATAAATTAATTCTCACAGAAGTTCAGACTTCTATGGTCTTTACCAAAAAAGGAATAGAAAAGAGAGAAAAGATGTACCCTAAACCACCAAATTAGCATTCATGCTTGGACTGAACCTAGCCAGCCTGGCAGCCAGAGCCACTTCCAAAAGGACAAAAGTCCAGTGGCCAGAGTGCTGTGACACAGACAGTTTATCTCCATGGACAGTTACCGCTCACAGCAGCATGTGTGCGGCTCCATGTTTCTTTGGCATTTTTATCAGCTCATTCAGAACAAATTTGCGCCTGCTTCTTCTAGGAAAGCAAAGGTGATGTACCTGGATAGGAAGTTCTCCAGGGACTGCTTCTTGTCCTCTTTGCAAACAATGCCCTCCTTCTTCTGCTTCTCCATATCTTTGATTCGGGACTGGAAAGTATCGATCAGATCGAACACAGACTTCATTGCTATTGGCACCTCATAATATTGCTGTTTCAGAAAGCATAGAATGGATGTAATGTATAAGTGCATTTCTTCCCTCTGTTTAGATGATAGACAATCTGGGAGAATTCATAGGCCGTCTGGGTAAGTCTTTTACATCAGAGCCTGAGAAGGGCTCATTGATTTCTATGCTCTCCTGAAATAATATCCGCTGCTGGTGTTTTGAGATTCAGAATTCATGAAATAATTGCTATTTTCCAAGGAATTCTTCTTAACTGCCCTCCTTTTATTAGAAAGTGTCCACACTTCCTCACCATACAAATCTTAAGTTTACTCCTCTACTTTTGGAACTAAGCTGATCCCTGTTCCCTACACAATGAGAGAAGTGAGAAACACTGTCCCAACACACAAGCCAAATGGGATGGCACATTAGAGTTTGTGATCTGAGCAGTAAAGGTAGCTTTCCATCAAGGCTTGCTCTATGACCCCAGAGGTTGTTTTATTGCACAAACATCACTTAATTTAGGTCATGCTTGCCAATGTGTCCTCAGAAACAGGTTTCAAGCCAAATTAAAGACAATGAAATACAGTTTCCTGGATCATAGCTGTCTGGACTTAACAAAAGCAACCCCAGATGGCTGTGGGGCTGTCAGAGCAGAACCAACATAAGCTGGAGAGCAGTCTCAATGTGATTTGGAGCTATGTTCTCAGTGGGAATTAACTCCAGTGGGAATTCATTTCACAGATGCATCTAGCCCAACTTCTCACATTACAGATGGGGCAATACATGTGCAGAATAAATTAGTGAGACGGTCTCTCTCCAGATCCAGAAAAATACTGCAAGTTGAATTAACTATCCTAATAGCCCAGGCAGCATTTTTTTCCTGAAGATCCTAGTGAAAGCATAGTATACTGTCAGTATACTAGAATTATTAAAACAGTGGGCTCTGGAGCCAGCCTCTGTGGGTATGAAGTCCAACACCAACCGGGAAAACCTTGGCAAGTTACTTACCCAATCTAGGCCTATGTTTTTATGTGTGAAATAAGAATAATACTAGTATTTATCTTAAAAGTTTGAGATAAGGATTGCAAAAAGCTGAGTACAGTGCCCAGCATAAGGAAAGCATTTAATAAAATTATCTATTTTTGATGTTATTATTTTAGTTATGTAGCATGGTTTTATGTAGCATTTTTCATGGGTTAGAACCTTTGTCTCTAAGCACAGGAAGAAAATAGGAGTGAAATTCTACAGTCTTGTCCATGTTAGATCAGGAGGTAAAATTCCATATCCTTCCTAAAGAAGCCTATGTTAAATATGAGTTTCTTCAAGGCAGAAACCACTGTTGAGCTTTTTTATCCCCAAGGCTTAGAGTCCTACGGCTATTCAGTGAATGTCAGATAAATGCACAACACTGATATTAGAGAAGAATTTAGTCTGAATCAAGTAGTCAGGCCATTGGAGGTCATTCCAGCCTAGTCTGTTCTGGAGAAAACATTTTGGAATGCAAATTCATACAAGTTGAAATATTTTGTGCCATTAAAAAATCTTCCCATTTATGAAATAATTCATGCTTACTCATACATCTAATGGATTCATTGACAACCAAAATCATAGTTGCTGGCTTAAAGAATTGCACTGCATTACCCACAACAAGATGTACCTTGACTCTCAGGTCCACGTCTGTCAGCACCATGAAGAAGTCATTGTAGGTCATTCCATACTCTTTCCTTAGTTCACTGATGAGATGTTGGTCGACCAAGTCTTCATCATCTACCACACGCATAGGTTTCTCATTATCTTAACGCAAATGAAATATGAATAAGTATGGGTGTGGAAGGGCAGAAATCAGTGGCACAAGAATGGGTAGAGCCTGCATTCAGACCAGCCTTCACTAGTTTTATATGTTCAACTCACATTGTGTGTGAACAAAGGTTCCAGAGTGAATTTATACAGACCAACAAAAATAAAATGAACACCTAAACTAGTTTTAAAAGCTACTCTTCTGGAGATGATGAAGGGCCGACCTCTGCCCACTCTGTTCATCAAGAATCAGAAAGGCAAAGTGAGAGTGAAGCACTAAGCATCTCTGGAAGAAGGCTGCCAACTCTCTTGTCAGGGAGCTGGACCTAAGTGCTTTTGTTAAGTTTCATTTCCACTATATATAATTTTGAGTCTGAAACTTGTGTTTGTTCCTTTTCTTCTAGTATAGAACTAATGCTAGAATTCAGTGAACCTGTCATAGCTATAGAGAAAAATAAAAAGTCCATGTTCAAACCTAAGTCACAGGTTCATTTTGGCTCCAAAAGAAGTCAAGCTATTCACAGTACACATTTCATAGGTGAGCACAATTTCAAGCAAAAGGTGACAGCATTTGTGGAAGACATTAACCATTACATAAATTTTCAATATTCAAACCCCAGAAAGAAATCATTAGACTTCAGAATGGTTCTTGAAGGTGTCACTGGGTAAATGGGAACAAGAAAATCAAAGTATCTGTGTCTAGAAAGTACTTTAACATTTCCAAGGACAGAACAGCTTAACAGACTGTCCTTAATTGATGATGGTTTGGCCTAATGATTTTTCAATTCCATGATAATGTAAAAGCAATGCACATTCAGTAGAAATTACACTTTGAATTTTTACTTTTGACCTTTTCCCAATATTCATACATGATGCTGGGCAGCAGCAGCGAGCCACAGCTCTCAGGAAGCCACCTAATCATGAGGGTAAACAGTGGATCCTCTATAGCATACTGTGCCACTAAGCTATACATCATGGCTTAGCTTATTGTTAGGTTAGGTTTATTAAATGCATTTTTGACTCAGAATATTTTCAACTAATAATGGGTTTATCAGAATATAAGCCCTTTGCAAGTCAAAAAGCATCTATATTTATTTCTTCCCTCTCAGACAGGACACAGTATTCCCCTCAACCTTACCTAAATTTTTTATATTCAAAATAATCCCCTATACTAAGAATAAATGTGAAAAAATTAAAATTAGCAGATATGTGATAGTAGAAATATTAGCAAAAGAGCCTATCAGTTATCAACATTGATACCCAGTGAACTGTACTAAAGTACTATTCTACAGTGGAAAGAACCACAGTTTTGTAGGTAGGTTATGGCTGAGTACAACATACACCCTTACTAATAAAAAGGAGCGATTACAATTTATCGCTTTGGTTTTTGATTAGGATAGTTGAAAGAATATAAACAAGAAGCTTGATTTCTCCAAAATAAATAAAAATGAGAGTGGGAAAGAGTCTATTTTCTTCCCCAAAGTTGTAACAGTGCTTCATGGAGATGCTCCACAGGCATGGGAGCTGAGAGTCTATCTGAAGACCAATTACTATCTGCAAAATGAAAAATGATAATGCCTGTACATAGAAACTATCTTTTCAATTGCACATTTTGTTGTCATTAACAAAATATCAATTAATCTTTAAAAATTGTTAAATTTATGTTGTGTTTTGTGTATTTTTAGTATATCTTTTGTTGTTGTTGTTAGGAACCGTTGAGTCAGGTCTGACTGATAGCAACCCTATGCACAACAGAACGAAACACTATCTGACACTGTGTCATGCCCAGCACTGTGTCATTGCTTCTCTGCTATTCATAGGGTTTCTGATGGCTGACTGTTTCAGGAGTGGGCTGCTGAGCCCTTCTCCCAAGCCTACAGCACCTGGTATTCCCAGGGGGTCTCCCATCCACGGACTAACAAGGGAGGACCCTGATTAGCTTCCGAGATCTGACAAGATTGGATGCCTGGGTGGCACAGCTATAGATCAAGTATATTTTATTGAGTATAAAAGGCAAGTTGCAGAATAAAATGCATAGTATGATTTTGTTCTTGGTTTAAAAAGGATGCAAAAGAAAATACAGTTATGAGGAAATATGCATAGCTAAAGGTCCAGAGGTACACAAAACTTGTAACAATGGTTGCCTCTGGGAAGTGGAATGGAAATGGGGTGGGGTGAGGTGGAAAAGTTTTACTGTTTACTCTGCACATCTACATTATTCAGATTTCAACAGAGAATATATTACTTTGTGAATAATCAATAAAATCATTTAAAGATTTTAAAATGTCCTAGCAATTAATATTCAACATCTTCACAAACCAGATTTTATCTTACACCTAGAATTTTTTGTTTTGGTTCATTCAGTAAAACATCAGTAGTATCCTGAGTTGGTTCTGTGCTGGATGCTAGCTAGATTCAGGGATCAGTAATGCAGACAAGCATTCAAGTTCCTAATTAGAGTTAAAAGTAGACTATTAATATCTAACAGATAAAAATCACAAAAAACACTGAATGACTGAGATGGAGAGAAGTTGGAGACTGTAGTAGATTTGATTTTTTAAATGGCCCCAATTTGTCACCTTTTGTATACCTACACCTTTGCCCAGTAATTGCACTTGCTGTTATAGTGAATGGGTTGAGCTGTCCCACCTCTTGATTCTGAGCTCATCTGTACCACTTACTTTGGCCAATAGAATGTTAGCACAGGTGACACAGCAGAAGCTAGAAATGTTTTTACACATTTAGTTGGTTCTTGCTTCTGCCATTACCATGAGGACATGTCCACACTAGCCTGCTGGAAGTAAGTCATGACAACTTACCCTGCTCTCATCATAGCAAAGGCTGTCCCAGATCAGCTTTGCAGCTAGCTGACCCCAACAAGACCAGCAGAACCAGCTCGCCAATCTCTAGCTGACTGCAGCTGTATACTCAAATCTAACCAACCAGCCCAGATCAGCTGAACCCTATAGACTTATGACCAAAAGAATGTTTGTTATGCACCATTGAAGTTTATGGGTCTTTGCTACACAGACTTATCATGGCAATAGATAACTGACACAGACATTCCTGCCCAACCCAATCACATCATTGCGGATGAAACTAAGGAACTGTAGTGGATGCTGTGCTCTACTATTCAGACCCTCCTACTTTTAGAACTGAGTTTCCTATGAATATTAGTAGCTGGAGCCCTCCCTGAAAAATGCTCTCCTTAGAAAAGAGATGCCTTTCTCCAGGTCATACTGCTTCCAGGGCGCAGCTCACATTCAATGGTTGATGCATGGAGGGAGGGGATAGACATAAAGGCTGTCCCCTTGTCTCAAAGTGAACAACACTGAAGGGCCAACAGTATTGCAACTCAAAGTCATCCTCTTTCCAATCTTGCATCCCTCACTGTCCACAGGCATTGCAAAAATACCCCATTAGTTCCCTGCATGCAAAACTCAGAGATTCGGTGTGTTTCTCACAGAGCTCTGTTTATAACAGACTCTAGTAAGAGGAGTGACTTGCTCAAGTTCACATTGCTTATTAATAATAATGTGAGGGTTAGGACTCAGGTAATTACTCATTCCCATCCAGTGCTCTCGCCACTATGCAAATTATCTCACTCTAAGGACAGAGAGGACCTGGGACCAACATGTAAGGCAAATTTTGTTCTACTAGCATATGGGAAGAAGCCAATTTCAGTCTGTTTTCTCCTTTCAACCAAAATGTTTTCGCAAATAATTCAACCAAACATTAGAAATAAAACATTTTCCACTCTCAGATTATAGAAACACCTACGTGTTTGTGCTGAGTATGAGAATTTGCCAAAGAAAAACAGTGAAAGCTCTGATTGACACTGAATCACACTGGGAGGGGGGGAACTCTACAGCAGCACAGAATCCATGCTGGGCCACCATCTGAGGAAGGGACACAGGAGGCCACCTCCTGCCTCTCACTGCCTGCCGGGCCTCTGCTGTCTCTTACACTCTGCATTCTGTACAGATCAGGGTAGGGTCAACAAGAGGTTCATCTGGAAAAGCAACATAGAGTAGGCAGCTGCTCAAGTTTATTCAAGTTCTTTCCAGGCATTCTACTTCTCATCAAGTATAACAAGCCTTGGAAGCAAAAATTCCTTAGGAAAGTCTTATAAGCTGTTCACATGCTCCCAATCCAGCTAAAAAGAACCACAGATCCAAGCCCATTTTGTGGTATGTGGACCTAAGATTATCAGGGTGGAGATGGCCAGTGAGGCCCAGGGATCCACATTCTAACAAATTTCCTGGATAATTATTATGCTTTATAAGGACAGAAAGCTACTATCTCACAGGACAAAATTCAAATTCTTATCAGAGCATTAAGGCTATTAACGTTATAGATTCAACCTGTCTTAACTAACTTATCTATTAATTCTTCCTCCATACATTATATCCTAGCTCTCTATTTTCAGTTACTAGAAATATGCCCTCTGTTCCAGGAATGCGATCCCAGCCCTTGTCCACATTGTTGTTGTGGTGGTTAAGTGCCGTGGAGTCTGTCCAACCCATAGCCACCCTCATAGAGTTTTCAATGGTTGATTGTTTCAGGATTGCTTTGGGAGTGGATTGCCATGTCTTCCCGCTGGTCCATATAGTTTACTTTTAATTACCTGTGCAACCTGTCTTTACATCACCTGTGCACTCGTGACATTTTTGCATTCTTTTATAACAATGCTTGTCACCTTGCATTGCAATCAATTGTTTATCTTCTCATTAGATACGAACAGGTCAATAACAACTAAATCTTTTATATTTATATTGTGTCTGGGACACAATAGGCATTCAGTAAAGATTTGGTAATAATGAAAACTCCTTTCTAAGGAAAACATCACATGAAAAAAAAGAGGGTAGTAAGAAACAAAGGTGAGCAACTTCAGGTCTGTGCAGAAAACCCACGGAGGAAACACTTTTTTCTTTGATCTACTGAGCCTGCAACAGAGCCAGTCCATATTTGAGAAAACAGTTTCATATGTATTTATTTTCTTTTATTTTTTCTTTTCTTCTTTTTTTTTTTTTTTTTTTTTTTTTTTTTTTTTTTTTTTTTTTTTTTTTTTTTTTTTTTTTTTTGGTGGTACTGGGGGTTGAACACAGGGCCTCACCCTTGTGTGCTCTGCAAGTGCTGGACTACTGAGCTGCACCCCCAGCCCATTTTTTTAACTTTTTTGAGACAAGTTCTCACTAAGTTACGCAGATTGCCTCTGGTCTCGAACTTGCGATCCTCCTGCCTCCGCCTCCCAAACCACTGGGATTACAGGCGTGCGCCACCACGCCCAGTATATGCATTTATTTTCTAAATTTGAGGTTTTGTGCATTAGATTTTTAAAATAAAACATACTTGTAAGACATTTAAAATATAACTAATCTATTCAAGAAGTCAACACAAGTGAAAAAGTTTTTGGCTGTACTCTGGATGAATCTGGAGGCAGACTCCAGCAGAAGTTGATTTGCTTAAAATCTCAACAGTTTTCCCAGGATTGTTCATCAGTATATAAAAGGTTTTTTTGTTTTTATTTTTGTTTTTTATGTTGTTTTTCTGTTTGTTTTATTTTTTTAAAACAGGATCTCACTGTACTGCCCAGGTTGGCCTGGTACTTGCTTGCAATCCTCTTGCCTCAGCCTCCTGAGTTCCGGGATTATAGGTATGGGCCACCATGTCTGGTTTATACAGTAGATTGTTTCATTTAGGAAGGCCATGGCCTCCTGCTACTTTCTTTTAATTAGAAACATAAATTTTAGTGTCAGTCAATCTGCTTGCTCCTCTTTTACTCTTTTAGTGAGTCATTTTCCTACTTGCCACCCTACTATTGTGGGAGGAACAACTGGGTGGAATCAATAGGCAGGACTAATTTAATCATTCCTCATCAAGGTGCTGCCTGCAACTATAGCCCTGTGGCATCCGATCCCATCAGATCTCGGAAGCTAAACAGGGTTGGGCCTGGTTAGTACCTGGATGGGAGACCGCCTGGGAACACCAGAAGCTATAGGCTTGGGAGAAGGACCTGGCAACCCCCTCCCAAAAATCAATCCACCATTGAAAACCCTATGAATAGCAGAGAAGCACTGACAATAGTGTTTCCCCTGTTGTACAGAGGGTCGCTATGAGTCGGATACTGACTCGACGGCACCTAACAACAACATCAAGGTGCTACTCTCACTTGATCTCTACACATAAAAACTTGTCCTGTTAATGAACAAAGTGTCCTGCCCAGTTGTTTTTCTGTCCTATACTCTGACTACACCAAACCTAAATTTAACCTAAAATTTATTTGAAGCCAGGTGTGGTAGCGCATGCCTGTAATTCCAGCGACTCAGGAGGCAGAGGTAGGACGATCGCAAGTTTGAGGCCAGAGGTAGTCTGAGTAATTTAGCAAGACCCTGATTCAAAAAATAAATAAATAAAAAAGGGTCTGTGGGATGCAGCTCAGTGCACTTACAAAGTATGTGTGAGACCCTGGGTTCAGCCCCAAGTACTGCAAAAAGAAAGAAAGAAAGAAAGAAAGAAAGAAAGAAAGAAAGAAAGAAAGAAAGAAGGAAAGAAAGAAAGAAAGAAAGGAAGGAAGGAAGGAAGGAAGGAAGGAAGGAAGGAAAGAAAGAAAGAAAGAAAGAAAGAAAAGAAAAATATATTCAGAAAGCTTTAGTGACTTCATATAGTATACCAAATAAAGTTCTACTCCTATTTCCTGGTATTTGAAATCCTCTGAGAGAAGATGCCAAAGTCTGTATTTCTAGCCCTTTCTTCTGCTCCTAACCCATCCACTCTTCTTCTTTACATTAAAGCTAGTTACAAAGCTCAGTGCTAGAGCATTTAGCTAGC